>JAQGAZ010003183.1:0-12893 GCA_034692225.1 Polydesmus complanatus
GATGGAATTGTGCGAAAGGACCACCAGTATTTTAATTGCAGTAAAGTTTTTTATTACTTTTTAAATTGTTAGCCTCACTGTCTTCACTAAAAAACAACAATGACACATCTCAAAAAAAAAATTATTTAATTTTACTCTAATTATTCCCCCCACGCCTCAAAATTTATTTTTACCACCAAAAAAATAATCGACATTTTTTTTTTTTGCAAAAACTTTTCTCACCCCTCCTCCTTCGTAGCAAAACATAAAACCTTGACAAAAATAAAATAATTTATTTCAACCTTCTTCCTTATCACCACCCACCATCTCATACTTCCTTCTCTAAAAAATTAGTATTCACCCCCGCCACTATCTGGTCACACAATCTCAAACTTTTCACCCCACACACCCCCTCTTGAACTTTCAACCAATTAACGCCCAACACGACATTTCGAACCATCTAAAAAACATTTTGGACCCGTCAGGGCCCTTTAACGCCAACCAATTAACGCTGAGACCTTTTCAGGCCCCTTGACCACAACAACCAATCACAACTAGGACCCTCCCTGGCCCTTTGATACCCCCTCTTAGGCTCTTTGGGATTTAAAATGGGAGTCAAGGAGCGCCATCTTGCTTTTTAGGACCGCCATCTTGGATTAGACACGCCCACTTTTTCACCCCCTCCAATCCCTGCCCTCTGATTGGCTACTGATAACAATCCCTGCACGCTGATTGGTCGGTCCTACCCTCTACTACTACTACTCTAGCCAATTCGCCGCTTCTTAAACAATTCTAAGATTCCTTAAGAACCTTATAAACAAACTTATTGATACATTATTAATTTTATTCCTTGAATCTGAACATTAGTCTTTCACATGACTATCGATCGATAATCGATTAAGCGATACTCGTATATTAATCGATACTACATCGATACTAAATCAATACCTTAATATTAATCGATACTAAATCGATATCTTAATAGTAATCGATACCAAACCGATTCTCTGGCGATAATTGATAATTTTTGATTATTTAAAATCCTGGCTATTGTTATTGCTTGATTTTATTGATTTATTTATGTCTCACAGTTTAAACTAATAAAACTAATGTCAATGCAATCATATTGCGGTATGGTTGAGTTCTTATAAGCCATATGTTTATGCTTTAATCTTTAATTTGAATTTTGCTTTATATTTGACTAGTTGCATAACTTTGATTCTTAAAACGACCACAAAAACACAACGCAAACTTTTGCAACCAGTCTCTTTCTTTGTTAAGCACTTCCTGCACTTACCTAATAATAATTGTTATTATTATTTTTATTTAATTTTAAATTTTCCATCTTATAATTCATTTTAATTTCCCTATTTAAGCCCTGGTCTTAATCTAGCTCATTGTCCCGCATGTAACATAAATGGTGCCGTGACCAGGATAGATTGCATTCTTTTTAGTAAATTGTTACACACTAGACTTAGTTATTTTAAACTGTGAATTTTGTAATTTTTATTATTATTGTGTACTTGTCTTGATTATTGAGTGAAAGTTGATTGTTTTATTAATAATTAATTTTCAGCAACTAATCCAATTTTAATATTATTCTGCCTTGAAATTTTGTTTCTTTGTTTTGTTATTATTATTTTCGTTCAGGCAATTTAATAATTTTGTTTATGTTTATTTAATCTTTTAACTGTAATTAATATTTTCTTGGGGTTTGATCTGTTTTCTAAAGTAGTTTAATTTAGCTTTACAATAGTTGTTATTACCCCTAAGCAATTTTACGGCATTAGCATGGCAAATTTAGGCGATTTAGCTCAGATAGTTAGAGATTTAGCTCTCACTCAAGCTAAGACTAATGCAGATATAGGTAAATTTTGCAGAGTGCAAACTCAAGCCATAGCTCAGCCAAATGTACCAGCTATTGCACATCCAGGCTTTGCTCATCCTCACTACCCATCGACTCTTTTAAATTTAATTCCCACTTTCTCGGGTGAAGAGAAAACTTTTGGTAGCTTTAAGCAATTTTATGATGGGGTGCGGAAATTCGATGCTGCAGATACTTTAACTGTAGACGAGTTATGCAATGCTTGTATCTTAAGAACTACTGGAGTGGCCAGTAATGGCCTGGAATGGAGTTTAAGTAGAGCAACCAGACCCAGCTGACCCAAACAACTCTATTGTACATGAGTTTAGCAAATACGATTTTTACACTTATCTCACAAACAGATTCACGGACAAATGCACTTATGCGCAGTGCAAAGCATACTTTCAATCCATAACTTAAAAGAAGGATGAAAGTGTAAATAAGTATTTTGAGAACTTAAGGCGTGCAGCTGAAGCTTTTAAGACAGGAGTATCGCCACACACTAGATACGCTGACATACAAAACACTGCTGTACTCACGCGATTCATAAATGGTTTGAGGCCAGAACTTATGAATGTTGTAAAGAGAAAGCAAAAGGCAGTGCAATCTTTACAAAATGCTTTGGAAGCAGCAAGGAGAGAAGAGAATCATTGCTGAAAATGATAGCTCTTACAAAGCTTTTGTAACTCAAGAGAAAGTTGAAGTAGACAAGATTGATGCCCTTACAACCTCTTTAAACGCATTCATGACCAGTTTCCAGACCTTTATGACGAAAGCAAAAGAAGCTACAGCTAAAACAAACACTCTCACTACTGATAAACACACTACCTCCTCTGAATACAATAAACACAATGACTACAGTAGAGGTAGACGAGACTATAGCCGAGAGCGAGGTAGACGCAATCATAGCTATAGCAGAGACACTTCTAAACAGAGAGATTTTTCTAGGGACCGAATTAGAGATAGTTCTAGAAACAACAGAAGTGAAAGAAGAGGTGAAAAGAGACGTAAAAAGAAGCATGTGAATTCCGTAGATGACGACAAGCAGTTTGAAGTCACATGTTTTAATTGTGGTGGCATAGGCCATTATGCCAATGAGTGTAGTAGTAGAAGTACACGAGGTACTAAGTTTAGATAAGATTTCTGTTATGTTTGCGGCAGCGAAAAAGCATAAAGCGCGCGAATGTAAAGAAAGAAAAGAGAAACGTAAGCCAGAGTTAAACTAGAGGGCCATGATGTAATACCAACTATTATTACATCAAAAAGGCCCGAAACTTATCTTAGTTTATCAGCTGTTAGTTGTAACAATTCGTTTGTGGTGAGCCCTACTATTGAATGTCGTATAGGCAAAAGAAGCCTAGTAGGTTTATATGACCCCGGAGCTACATTAACTATTTTATGCCCTTATGCAGTAGAAGTAATACAAGAACAAGGCATTAAACTTGATATCATCCAGACTAATAATTCGGCTCTTACAACGAAAGTTAGAGTGAGTTTTAATGGGCAAGTTTATTGTGTATTTGAGGATGCAGGGGAAGGTTTACATACTAGAGTAGCAATTATGGGTCATGAACTTAGCGATAATTTTCACTTTATTATCAGGATGGACTTAATCCAGAATTCAGTTATTTTGAATTTCATCTTATTAATAAATTTATTAAAAACACTAATTCTAAATTAATTAAACTTTTTAAAATTTAATTTTAATAAACTTCTGGTCTCCCTAATACGTAACATCGACGACTTTTCCGATTTTTTGTCACTTAACTTTTAATTTCTTTAATTATGATATTTTATGAAGGTGAACAATTTTGTGTGACCATATTTTTAATATTAGGTATGCTAACTAGTATAAGTTATTATATTTTTCTCGCTAATTGTATTACTCTTTTATTGAAATACTGTTTCACATTTATAAGCTGTCTTTTTATTGTATTCATTTTTATACTCGTTTTCTTCATTAACTTTCAATAAAAAACATTTCAGTTCTTAAAATACGACTCCTTCATTTATTTTGTACTGATTTTCATGTTGCGCTCATTTATCACTAGATGGCACACCACTAAGTCACACTGCATTCGTGACGTCACACCAAATATATATAAAATTAAAACTCATATAACCCTGCCCACTTTAACTGGCGCAAAATTCAAAAAACTTTGCATTCTGTCTGGCTTTTCAACTTTTAACATTACATCTATAGAAAATCATGACATCATTGCCCTGCCCCTTTTTCACCACCCCTAATCCCTGCTCTCTGATTGGTCAATTACCACTCCTGCAACTAATCCCTGTTTTGTGATTGGCTGGTGCCAGAGTTTATATCACTACTAATGATTGCTGTCTTCCAACATGCTTTTAAACTATATTATATTAATTTTATATATTAATATTATATTAAAGTTTCTTCTTGGTGAAACTTTCTGTCTTCTTGGAACAATTTCTCCAAACAATCTAAATATCATTGCCTAATTTCTATCTATAAAGAAATATTTTATAGTTATTTTTATTATTCTAAGTTTTATACATAATACTTACAAAACTTGTCATTGCCTTTATCTCACTGTGGACATTATTGTAAACTATTTTTAAACTTTCTTTTTTTTTTATTCTGTCCACATTTTTCATTTTGAAGGAAATGAACGTTGCTTTATTCAAATTTTTTGCTACCTCAATGGTTTGATGATCAAGATCTTCCTAAATTTTAAAAATTTTAAATTTTTTAAAAAGATACTACGGTAGTAGATTCTTAAGTACGACATTGAGTTTCATAGTGTGTGATGTTTTCTTCAATCTGCATTGCGAAAACGAAAGCTCTAAAACCAATTTGCACCTGCTCCTTGGTTTGACTCTAATTGCTAAAAAAAATAGTAATAGTAAAACTGGTAGCCTAATTACAATTTTAAAACTACTTTTTTTTTCTTAATCTCCCTATGGGCTGCTTCAACCATTTCATCTTTAATGTACTTCTCCCATTCTACATTTTTTTTTAAATATTTATAAAAAAAAATGAATAGAACTATTATTGATTACTATAATTATATAAAATTTTAAAATCGCACTTTAAATTTTTTATTTTTTTGCATTGTTAATTATGTGCTTTCTGCGGGACCATCGTTGGCTGTAAGTTAAATTTTGCATTACTATTGGAAGGTAATTATGGGTATATCGATTCAGTAACCCTGTTGGTTTAGGTCTGGGGTCCTCAACTATATCTTCATTCTCCTTCATATCTTCATCTTCATTCTCCTCCATATCTTCATCTTTATTCTCCTCTATATCTTCATCTTCATTCTCCTCCATATCTTCATCTTCATTCTCCTCTATATCTTAATCTTCCTTGTAGCGCCCTTTTTTTCACCAGTGAATTGTGGAATTAGGTTTAGTAAGGTAGAAGGAATAATATTTTATGCTAACTGCTGTTTTTGTGCTTGTGCTTGACAAAAATTCTGAATGTCGTGTGAAGTACACCCTTGAATATTGACTAATTCAGCCAAAGCTTTAGTGAGTGCGTCTAATTGCTCTTGTGTAGACATTATGAAAAATAAACTATAGTCTTAGTGTGTAACGGGTACTAAGGAAGTATAACTATCCTGGTCATGGCACCAATTGTTATGTATTGTTATGTATTAAAACCCACAAGTATTTAAATAGGGACAAGGATAGTTTTAAAATTAATAATAGTAATAATGTTGATTAAAATGAATTCATTAAGATAATTAAAGGTTAATTAATTTAAGGTTGAGGCAGAAATACTGCGTAATAAAGAGGGGGCTAATTAACTTGGGTTGCAATGTGTTTTAGGTCGTATAAAGTTAGCTTAATTAGTGGAAATAATTAATTAGAGATTGATTCAGGTTCTTATTCATTTAAGGACCGCAAGCTGTTATACTATTGACTAAATTGATGTTATCTGTGAGATAATTTTTAAGGAATTAAGTGGTTTAAAATACAGAATTAATATAGAGCAGCTAAGATAAATATAAATATACAAATGAGAATATCAGCTACTGCAATGAATACGAATGGAGACACCAGTTTTAAACTAATGTAATATTATTAAGTAAAAGATAAACTTAACGGCGAAACGATTAATTAGAAATATTGGGAAGTGCTTGTATAAGTGGTGATAAGCCTAACTAGGTTGAAAAATAATAATAATAAATTTTAACTAAAATATCCTATACATAAATAGGGTGAATATAATAGATTTAATTAATGTTATTTAACTTATCTTAGTATACTCACAACAGCCAAATAGCAATAATAAACTTCATTGTAGAAAATGCCAGGATTTAAATATAAATGGATTCAGAAGAATTTATTTAATTGATTAAATAAATTTTAATTGATCAAAAATATCACAAGTCAAAAATACAAAATTAGTTATTGGTATAAAAATACATTCACTCAGTAGAATACCAATAACAGTCAAAAGTTTGTTAAAAATAATTAAATTAATTCATTAACACTAACATTTAAAATGTAGCAAAAGCTAGGCAAATAATTTATAAGTAAAAATAGGCTTATTGGTTCAGAATACTCATAAAAATTACTGGGCAAAATTCGGTATACGAGGCTCACAACTTTGAGAGAACTTGAGAGCTCATACACTTGTATGAGCAAGTAAGGTGAGTAAAAACTGAAGTGTTGAGAACTGAGAAATGGTCCTCTATTTATACTCAAATCTGAGCATTCATTCTGGCCTTGAGAAATCCGGATTTTATCGTGGGTCTATCAGTGGATATCAAGATGGACTGGCTACCAGTTTGAGAAATAGTGGAAAATTTCAGGAGTCATCATGATGGGAAAAGATAATTAAAAGTTAAATAGTTTTCCCAATTAAAATACATAAATATTCCCTTAATAAGCCATAAAATACCATAATTAAACAACCCTACACTATAAAATAACATAAAATACAATTATAATTTACGGCGATTGTAAAAGGGTGTAAGTACAGTGCGAAACAATGGCACTTACAGCCGGGCGACGAACTTAAGTGCCGTACGCGATTTTGAGCACTTATAACCCCAGTTAAGTTATTATAAAACATTTAAATTGAATAAAATAAGAATTCAGTATGATATACTGACTAAATACAGTCATTAAAGTTAATAAAATAATTATTTGGATTAATAATTGAAAATGATCTATATCAGGAATATGGGTTAATAAAGGCCTATGGCCAAGTGTCTCATACTAAATTAAAGAGAAACAAAAGTTAGAAATGATAAAGCACATTATATAACTCACTCAAATATTGGGACAAGTTATCTTAATTAATAAATTATTTGGTTTATTTTTAATTATTTCTAGCTTATCAGATCCAGTAAAATTCCATGTCTTAAACATGTGAGTCATCACATGTAAAGACTTGTCAGGGGCACTGAGATGGACCCTGGTAAAGAGTCAAGTAAAGTTGCTATGGCAACCAGATCTGTTTCAGCACAGAAATAGATAAAACTTGAAAATAACCTCAGGCAAAATTAAAGTCTAAGACAATAAATTAAAATAAATGAGGGACCGTTACCATCGTTACTAAAAGAGCTTTCAACCAGCTAGAGCGCCATATATATGTTAAAAAAGTGCGGGAATTTAAACATTCTAATAAACTGCAATTAAAATGTACGGTATTAATTAAATTAATTAAGATATAAGTGATTTCGTCCCCTTAGAAAGAGAAGGTCATAAGTGCCACATCCTTAGTTTTGAGATACACGTGATTGAAATATTTTTGACTAAAATAAATAATGTTTACTTACGATCTTATCTTTCTCAACCCAAATGTACATTCTACTCCAATTTGGTCGTAAGTGAAATAAAATAATAAAAATTACCGTCACTGAAAAAAAGAGTACTAAGTCTAGACTAGAATTTTTTTAATTAAAACTTTAAAAAACTTTAAAAAAATTACATTTTACTTAAAAATTTGTTTAATACACTGATACTGTACTGTTATTGCAAAAAAGAAATGTCCAGCTCTTCAACATCAGGTTCAGCCAAGGCATCACGAACTTCACTACCTGGCTGCAAACTTTTATAAAAGGCATGATACGGTTAACGAATTGCTCTGCTGTTGCATAAACTTATTAAGTCATTGTATTTGGCTACTGATATATTGGGAGGCTTATTGTATAGCTTAGAAATATTTACTGGGATGGCTGTTGGAGGGCGTCCTCAACTCATAGCAGTGACATGCAGCTGTTGAAACGGTTCGTCGTAAGAGTACTTGAAGAAAATGGTGCCAGGTAATGTTTTTAAATAACGTAGCCACTTTATCTTCAGCCAGTGTACCTGCTCACGTTTCGAATCGGTAGTTCTGTTCCTTATCCAGAATTTTGAAATTGATTTTAAATCAAGGAAGTCCTCGGTGTTTACTAAACATGTTTTGTAAGGTTTGCCAGTATGTCTGGCCATTTCCATGGCTTTATAATAGCCAGTTGGGGCTTCAATATCAATGTTTTTAATTGCTGATTTGATAGTGAAATGGACAGAATCACATTCCATTTGGGTGTGCCCAGGCTCTAGGAAAATATGGTCAATGATGAGCAAATGGTAGTGCGTCACAGTATGACAGCACATGGCTGCAACATGTTGATTTCTATTTTGGCCCCCACAAGTATCTGACTACTTGGTTGACTTCCAAAGGCTGCTCTTTTAATAACATATGCAAGCAAGTACCAATCTCACAACTACCTAGAATTGTCATAGAAATTTTCATTAAATACAATTAAAAAGAAATACAATTTATAAATAAATAAATACCTCTGCCACCAATAGCCTACATCTTTACATCTTTGGTCCCCAAGTCAAAGACAGTCAAATTGTAAGTTGACAGTTTTCGCTTCTAATACAGAGATGAAACATTGAGTTTAGGAACCGAGAGAACTTTTTGCAGGTCAAATGTAACTACAACAGTAGTTGGATCAGAATTGGTTAGTACTTTATGCTCCTCCTTTAGATTTCAAGCTTTTGTTTTTTTTTTCATGATGTTCAGCATACTCTTTTTGCATTTTTTCCTTTTCTGTATCGTTATTATTTTCATATTTTGTGCAGTAATCACAGTAGTCCTTTTTCAGTTTGTGAAAACTCAAATTAAACTTACTGTTAAGTACTTCTCTGTACAGGCTTTCTATCACAATTAAGTTTGGTGTATGATTTTCAGCACATTGTTCCAAATAAAGAGCATGCATTTTTCGGATATTTAAATTGGATTCCAAGAAATGCTTTTGAGTACTAGCTCTTGCATAATGTGATTCTAAAGCTGGAAATGAACGAATGTGATTGCGCAAAGATACCTTAAGCTCAAAAGGTTTTTTTATTTTTGGAGATTGACGGCCGCGTTTATCAGTTTTTGCGTTGCCAGTACCAGTGGATTTGTGTTCTAATGTATAAGTCAGTTTTTTCCCCCGATGTTTAAAGTAGCTAAAAGAGTAGCTTTACAGACTTTAATTCGTTGGTTACCATCTGAAAATGAATAGATAAATGTTTTTTTTGCGTCTGCTCTCTTGCCCTGTTTGAGTCCAGCGTCGTTTGGGTACTGCTTCAGTAACGTGATTAAGAATAGTCAGTTTGACGATTTTTGTCCGCCATAGCCAAGTAGTTTTCGAATATTTTTTCTCTTTGAGTTTCAGTCAACACATCATTGCAGCGATAGACAAAACGACCACATCTTTGAAATAGCCTTTTCTTAGCTGGCACAATCTTATTCGTTGTGCTGATGTATTCAGCCCCTGAATTCTTCAATTTTTTGCGTTTGTTGTCTTTACAGTCTTCAACATGGTGAGCACGTTTCCTGGTACAGGTAGGAACTTCCACCAATTCTTTTTCTAAGGCACTAAGGACAGTAACTGTAGCCGTATTGGTTTCTGATTCATTTGTAAGGTTGCGAGTAATGGGTGGTGTAGAAAACATGTCAGATGGAGAATTAGAGATTAAATTTAACTCAGAAATGCTAGCACCTTTATAGAAAAGAAAAATAAGAAAAAGAAAAATGTAGTTTTAATAGACTAGCATGAAGCTGCTTCACTAAGCAATAAAGTTAACTAAAATAAATTACCTTCATTACTTTCGAGATTAATGCAAGGATGACTTTCTCTAATTGCCTGCAAGTTCGGAATACTTTCTGTATTGTTTGACACGGTAGATTCAATACCATAATAATTATTATAGCTTTGCAATAGAGCTTCATACTCCGCCGTTGAAATGTCAATTAGAATGTTAAAAACTAATGCTTGCCTAACCCTTATGCTTGATATTTTGGAAAGCAAACCCCCCTTTTTTGAGAACGTTTAGGGGGAGGGGGGTATATAGGCATGTTGGGTATCATTTTCTATGTATTTTTCATGGTGAATTCAATGACAAAAAAATTAAATTGATGCAATTCGTAATTTCAGAGTTAGTAGGGTTTTTATGTTTAAAAAAGTCAACTTTTTCATATAATTATCTAAGGCTATTTTTTATTGCCTGAGTAAAATTTTGAAGCTCTATTGCTATTGGCTTAATTTTTTAAAGAAAATTTAAAAATGCGCGGAAAGTTTTAAATCCAGTCATTTCAGACTACAGTACAAGTAGGCTACGTGCATTATGGTTTTTATTTTTTGAAACATTTGGTAGATGACACTAACTCACTTTTCCTTTGATCACATTGGTAAAAATACATCTTGCCCAAAAAATTCATTCACTTCAAAAAAAAAATATATATATAGTTTCTCTTTAAAATGACACAATTTTGAAGTTTTTATCTTGGCTTGTTTTTTTTATTCCAATTCTTTATCGTTCAGTACCTTCTCAGACACCCAGTATGATTACGCGTTTATTATTTAATCAGGAAATTTGAAGCAATCAATGTCAACTTTAATTATTTGCTGCAGCTTTTATTGTAAGTGTTTCAATTGATTTTTTTTTCTCTGATTGTGTGTGATTGTTAATTATCACCAGAAAATGAAAAGTGTCAATTTTTTTATATGCAAAATGTAAAATCGAGATCACTTTAATCTTTCAAAAATTGATGAATACTGGTAATTAAAATTCGAGTCAATTCTTTTATATGCTGTAACGGGTTGTTCGGTCAAGAGGTAGTGAGCAATAAGCGATCGCTGCGTTGGCCAAGGGAACCGTACAATAATTGAATTCAGACCCTATTCCAGCTAGAGCAATTGATGCGATTTGCAGACTTTTTTGCAGGCACACCGGCAGCGTTTGAGTTAATCATGCGATCTCCCCGACAGCTTGCCTATGAAGTTCGCTTAAGTTCATACGATTGTGTTGCAATCTTTGAGCGAAGACTTGTTGGCTTTGGCGGTGGTCCTTTATCAATCCCAGGTTCTGAGAAGTCGTCGAGCAAAGACTTTCTCTCCTGAGAAAGTAAGAAATTGACCAGGCAAAATTTGGATTTTAAACTGACTGTGATCTGAATGGATCACTCCTCAAAGTCAGACTGATTTTTATTTACAAAACATTGAGTATTTATACAGTTTGGTAAAATAATACATTGAACTTAATTAGCAATAGAAATTACAAATATTTCGCAACTAATTAAGTATTCGTTTTTTCTAACCGTGAAATCAGTCTTTTCTTTTTTAATGACCGCGAGAAAAGGTCATTTCATTTTTTCCTTTCAAGGAAAAGTTCATTTTCATTTTTTCTGTTCGAAGGAAATTAATTTATTCAATTTAAGTACGACGTGCGAGTCCGTGGTTGGCTCGTTAGCGCATTAACATTAATTTAACTATTGCTAATTTAACTATGCGAATTTGAATATGCGATCGCAAACTACGTATCTTACGTGTATTTTGCTACATCCCCCCTCGAGCTGGGTTTACCAGTGAATAGAAAAGAGAAATAGGGTGAGATGCGCGGGTCTCAATCCTGGTCCGGTCCTCGGCTTCTTCGTTATGTCCTGATGGAACACACTTCTGCTTAGGTCCTTAGGAGTCCAAGATTGGATGGTGTTTGGTTCGGGTTCATTGCCTTGTCCAGTTCACTGAGGACGTGCCAGACATGGGTGTTATAGTCCCGAAATTAGTAACTTAAAAATGTTTAAAATTGAGTTTAAAACTTTAAAAGCTTCTTCTTGATTAGCTCATTTGCATGAGTGAAGAAGGAAGTGATAAAACATTTGTTAGTTGTGGGAGTCTGCTCTGATTGAGGCGTCAGAGTCTCTCATTTGCTGAGTTAAGCTGTCATAAATGTCAGTTGGTTTTCTCTCCAGGTAGAGTTCTTTGTGAGAGCTCTTCCCTTTGGTTAGGAGGATTCTCACCTTTGCGTGGCTGGCCTCGTCCTCGAGGTACCGTCACTGGAGGTGTTTGTTGATCCTGGGTCGGTGTTTGAGATACCGAGTTCCTAAGACCAGTTGTCATTGGCGTTGGAACACTTGTGAAGGGTTTAAGGTTTCGTAACTTAAACGGTGTTATGTCGGAGACGTGATATCGTCCGAGAGTTCATTCGGTTTTAGGGTCGATGAGTAATAATGTTGTAGGAGATAAAATCTCTAACTTCATACGGGCCCTCTCGCTTTGGAGCAAGTTTCTTAGTGAAACCTTCATCCGCTTTCAAAATGGGATGAGTGTCCAATAGTACGAGATCACCAACTTCATAGGTTGGAGCAATTCTGCATTTTTCGTTGTACAACTCCGCCTGTTGTTCTTTGACCTTCTGGACAGTCTTACGACTAGCTTCCAGATTGGTTTGGAATTTGTCGAACCACTCATGAAGTGTGGACAACATTCCAGAGATTCTTGGCAGCACAATGTCATAGCTGACGGCGGCAACATCTCTTAGAGTCCTACCGAACATAAGATATGCCGGTGTAAAGCCAGTGGTGCTGTTAACGGCGTTGTTGATAGCGAATGCTTTAGCAGCTAAGTGGTTAAACCATTAATCATGTTGGTTTTCCACTGCAATTGCAATGATCGTCTTTAACTCCCGATGAGTATGTTCCACAGGGTTGCTTTGTGGATGGTAGTACAGCGTGAAGGTCTGGTTGAGACCGAGAATTTTGCAGATGTCTCTAACAAGGTTAGAGGCGAACTGCACACCGTTGTCC
>JAQGAZ010003184.1:0-12891 GCA_034692225.1 Polydesmus complanatus
AAAGCAGACGATCTGAACTTTCTACTCCTCCTCTTGATCAGGAGTAAGAAGTTCGTGTCCAGAACGTGAACCGAACGCAAATGAACACGGGACAGTGAACTCAGTTCATACAAATGAACGGTTTTCTGGCCTCGAACATGTTCAGTTCACACAAATGAACATACCTAAAGTGTTTTGAATTAGGCTTGCACTATATTTAGATTTACTGTACTTAAAACGTTGAGAATCAATTACAATAAATGTATGACCTATTTGGATGTCCTCTAGGAATACAGTTCTCTGCAGAATTGCTGTAATTATTCAACTTGGCTGCATATTTTATGCATATTGTATAGAGTTGTTTACAAAATGTTTTTAAATCTCAAAAAAGAATAATTTTCTGATTGCTCTCAAGCCATCTAAACACTATCCCTAATTGGTGCAGTGCTAAAAGGATTTTCATTTATCATAATGCTAGTTCAACTCTTCTGTTGTGTTATTATCAATTTATTTGTAATGTTATTGTTAATTATTTTTAATCAAAATTATTTTTGTGTTATATTTTTTTATTATGTTTTTATTTGGCCAATAACTCATAAATGTTAAGTAATACTTCATCTGTGCATTTTGGGCTGTCAATTCCCTTGCTAGGGGCTTATTGTCTTTGTTTTTGAATACCGTAATTTTGTACTTGTGTGCTGGATAGAATAAAAACCAAATCAAAACAAAAACCTCTTCAAAGACTGCTTTTTTTTTTTTATATAAATAAGGTTTTTTTTTGGGATTGCTATTAATTTTGGGTAATTTTGCCAAATACAAGTATATGCATTAACTACTATTGGTTTTATAAGATTACATTTTTTAAACTGTTACCGTAATTTTAAAATCTATGATCAACTTAAAAATCCTATACCATACGTTATTTAGTGGTATTTTAGGGATTTAGTAATAACAGACAAATTGGTTAATTATATGACTAAAAAACCAACCTGCAAGGAATATATTCTCCTGTATCGCTATAAAACTCACAAGATGTTATAAAGTCACTTACAGAAGGAAGCAATGATAATCTTTCACTCTTTGTGAAATTGTTGTAAAATGCATAGTTTTTCATCATCAGCTAGTAATTAAACATACACCGAAAATATATATACAATAAATATAATAATATAATATGACCATTATTAATAAAAAAAGTAATAATTTAACAAATTACCCTTTTCTCCCATAAAGATTGCAAGTGTTCCATTTTCTTTGCTAGGTCTGTATTATTTTGCAAGTCTTCTAAAGTGTAGTATACATGAGTACCAGAACAAGCATAAACAGTTGGAAATGAAGCGTGGTCTTGAAGTTCAGTTGTCACCACCTGTATTACATTGAATCTAAATTTGTATGTTGTTAGAAATATGTTATTTTAATTTTTATTTATATTTAAAATTTACTGCAGATATTCATTTATTGTGAGATATGTCTGCCAAATATACACTACGGCAATGGCTATAATTCCAGTCATCCATACCACATCATGAATGAGAGTGTGATTAGTATGTTGACTTTCAACTGATGATGCTTTAGGTTGACTATGATGGCCCACTGAAGTTTTCGATTTTTTTAAGCAACTTAAAAATTTAATTCCCAAGGACAATATGACGCTGACTGAGAGACCAACCCAAAGACCCCAAACACCACCCACAGTACTCAGGGCATCTGCCAACTGTATTTAAAATAAGAATTTTTGTTGAAGTATTACACTGTTTTCTAATTTTTTACATTTATAAAATGTAAAGATTTATTAAAATAAAATAATTATAAAAAAATTAAGAATAAATAGAATAAATTAATAAAAATTCAGAAAGTTAAATAATATTAATTTGACAAAAGTAGATTTCATAAGTTTCTGGCAACAGGCCAGATTTTTTTAGCCATTATTAAAAGGCCAAATTTTGCCAAAAAGAAGGAAAATGAAGAATTTTTTTTTTGTAAAGAAAATTGTCTCATTTCCACTTTTTTGCATTTTTTCCTGCTCTTAAAAATGTGCTGCTCTGAGGTCATTGTCTTATCTGGCATTATTAGAATTCTACTAAAAGTCTTAAGAGTTAGAAAATATTCATAATGTAATTATTACTTTGACAATTGGCTGCACATAGGAAATAGAATTGGCAGATGATTTTAGAATCCAAATTCCAACCTTTCCACAATTTATTTTGCATTCCAATCTGTACAGAAAAGTATTAAACACATCAAAGTTTAATTAACGTTGATAAATTAAAATAGATATTTAAAAAGAGTTAAAGCATTGAATATAATTATGATAGTTAAAATGTTGTGAAAAATACAACTTGTATACCAAAATACAGATTATATAATATATTAATTAATTTATTTTAAGACATTGTTTACAACTTTACACAATATTTAAAATACAGTTAATTATTATTTGAATAAAATATTTACTTGGCTTTGAAAAGATTATCTACAGTCAAAGGCTCCGTTACATTATTGCGCCAAAGAATAATTAATGTAGTCTGAAAATTAAATTTGTTTAATGGAAAATATTCTATAACAAACAATTATTTTTACCAAGGCGTTTTCTTCATTATCTCCACTATATTTTTCTTTATCGGCTATAAATTCAACATATCTAAAAAAATAATTTAGTAAATTTTATAGTTGAACACGAAATACCCAAACTTATTATTATAAAGTGTGGACATTTTACCCAAAAACATTTCATCCAAAAGCAGATACCTCAAAAGTTGTAAGGAAGCTGCTATGGGCAATATGGGTATAATATGCTCCTTCAGAACATTTAACTCTGGTTAGATTTGGCAAACTAACCTAACCAAACTTACCTAACCAAACTAACCTAACCAAACTTACCTAACCAAACTTACCTAACCAAACTAACCTAACCAAACTAACCTAACCAAACTAACCTAACCAAATTACCCCCATTACTCATGTATGAGCAAACAAAAAAGTGGTGAAAACGCAGATCTCGTACAGCATTATATAAACTTTAGTGACCAATGGGTATTAGTATTTCTTAATGTAGTGTAATTTAATTTTTTTATTTTTTTAAATAGGTGAATTTGTTACATGTTATATACTTTTTTAAATATATTTTTTATTATTAGGCAAAATAAATGCAATAAAATAAACAATTTATTTTGTTTGTTTTTATGTATTTAAAATAAATAAATGCTTTAGACAATTAGAATTTGCTCTCTAAACTATTGGTTCATTTTACTTGGACATCAGGTTTTAAAGCTACCCATTTATATATTGTAGTTTACAAACTATATTTAGGATTAATCTTTTCAATTTGTTTTATGATTAAAATTTAAATTATGGATTTACACTAGAGAGTGAACTTACTTGCACGTTGTTTTGCATTTACAAACTTCATCCAGTTTAACTTTAGGAATTTTATTGCAAACTAAAAATTATAAAATTCATGATCAAATTTAAAAAATAAATGAACAATATATGTTTTTAGACTGTTATTATATGAAGATAAAAATGTACAGTACAGTATTTAAAAAAAAACTCAAGTCAAAATAGTGATTTGTTCCATTGAAGTTATTAGCTTCTAATGTTCCTTGTCTCTTATACAGTTTCTTAATTTACCTTTCGTGTAACATTAATTGCAAGAAATGTGCTTTATTCTTCAATGACAACCCATTTTTTGCATAAATCTGAGACATTGTGTTAGAAAATGTTTTTTGTCACTGTGAATAGTGTCATGTGCAGAATGGATCAATTTAAAAAATCCAAAAGACAAGTTTTGCAAAGATTGGAATGAGGACTATTTGCAGAATGTTTTATTACATGCGACTAATTCAATATTGTTTTGAAAGAGCAATTCATGTACTGTATTGTATTTCCTGTTGCAATGTGACTTAATATTTCCCTTACTTATTAAAAATTATGGTTTTCTTTTATTGCAAAATATTAAAATACCATAAGCGATAAATAGTCCACAGCTGTAAATTGGAAGTGCATTTTAGGTAAAATCTTTAATTTTAAGGAAAGTAACTTTTTTCCCCAATTTTAATAAGCCTGTGATCTGAAATATTTTCACCCTGCATTTACAATTTGCAGACAGAGTTCCCCAATACACATGAGCTAAACAGCAGGTCGTCTCTATTTGTACATGAGGCAGATAACAAATTCAAGTTCACTGTTGGGCTGGAGACACAATTCTTTAATGAGTATGCATAGATTCTGATTAATACAGACTGACAATTTATCACTACCAATGCCACAAAGATAAATGTGCATGGGAAATGAACGTCACGTGAATTGCATTACTGTGTACTTTTCTTAATTAGTTATACTTCTACCCATGTCATATGTCAGACCTCAGGTAAACCATTGCCAGTAGTAAACTTAAATTTGTAACCCTAATAGGCTTTAAATTGCAATTTTCAGCAAAAAGTATTTACTATTTGAACATATAGGAAGTTGTTTTTTATTATTATTAATTATTGATTTTGGCAATGCACATTTGCAAAAGGTTTCAGTCAATTTATTTACACATTGGTCCAAACAGCTCTGGCAAATGCATAAAAAAAATTAACAAAAATTAAAATCAATAAACCTTAAATTGCACGCTGTACTTTATAAGAATATTTATATGTACTAGAAGAAACATTATATGGTTTATTAAAATCGGTCCATGATGTAATAGATTTAGTGTCACTATCTACGCATGCGCTGTCAAGAGACCAAGTGTTAGTCTCATAAAGCACCTGAAATTACAAACTTAAGTAATAAAATAGAAGGTTTACAAGTTTCAAATTGTAACTTACCTTCTTAGCGTATAATGTGATCTGCATACCATAACCATCTATAGAGATTATGTTTAATAAGTTGAAGACCGGAGGCGTATCTTTTTCATGAACTACAATCACTGGAGGTTCTAAGCTTGCTCTTATTGTTTCAAATGTATAAGATATAGTAAATTCTTTTTTGAAAGATAAACATTTAATTAGTTTACTCAAAATGTGAATTAATTAAATGGGATGAATAATCACCTCTATTTTGATTGTAGTATCCAAAAGTAACACAATTTCCATAGTACAAATTGTTGAAATAAATGAGAAAGCTAAACAAGGTTTAGGTATTTTAAAATTTAATATTTTATTTATAAATAAAATTATAGTTTAAATTGAACTGGAAAAATTGTATAAATCGCTTGTAGCGAGTATGTAACTTAAGTCATGAAATATTGTACCGATTTGTGCTGTAGATTTTGTCAAAACTGACGGAAATTATTAAAAACAAACGGTAGGGCCTATTGGTTTAATTTAGTAAAATATTGCTCGAAAGGTTCAATAAACAAGTTTTTAAAGTGCATGATTTAAATTGTTTATGCTTACTCATAATTATACTTAGGATCAAAAAATGTTTGGACTGGATATCCAATTAGAAATCGATCACTTTCACTGAGAAGAGATAGACAAAAGAGAGAAGGGCGAATAATGTCACATGAGGACGACATGTTTTTCATCTGCAAATTATTTAAAAATAAATATAAGTTATGACTTATGAATTGACTTGTCAGGAAATTTGTTATACCAAATATTAGTAATAGCACTACCAGTATGTTTTAAAATTGGAAGAATTATATTAATTAAAAATTTTAGAACTTTACACACTTTCCGCCACAAGTGACGCAAGTGCAGTAAATAGTATTGCAGAAAGATACTTTCCCGTAATTAACAATAGCTGTTTTGGTTTTTATCTGCAAAACATCCTTTCTGCAGTTGCGTCGTTGTTCTACTGGATATTATATTCACCTGCATTACCCTTCTTCCGAGGTTGCAATAGAAGAGCTTCTTACACTCAACTTCATCTTTCAACTTAATTATGCTGGACTTTATATACTCAGATGTGCTCTCCTCCCATGCGCATGCGCACGATAGGTGACATTTGCGTATATTGAGCGGGAAAAGGGATGGAAATAGTCAAAAGTTATTCTCATCTTCCGTGACATTTACGCACAAAAATCAATCAATCAATTGAATTTATTTTAAGTCTTCGCATTTACTTTCAACGTAACATATACTTCAATGTAAAGGTCATTTCTCACTCCCTACCTCCCTCCCCCACCCGCACTAGCCACCCAAACCCACTTACTATCAACAAAAAATTATTTTTTGTTTATTATTTATATTATCTAATTTTTTGCACTGTATGCAACTTATTCTCTAATGTTTAATACTTTGTTTTCATTTTAAGCTTGGCCACAAGAGAGAACATGGAGCATTTAAAGCAACAACGGAAGCTCTTGCATGGACTGATTAGCCTGAGGAGACGTGTTCCTGGCTCCTCTCTCTTCCTCACTGTACTTATGGACCTGATTTATGTCGGTCAGGAAGCCTCGGAAAGGACAGCAAAAACCATTGGTTCGGAGTCACAAACGTTCAGTATTAATAAGAATTGCAAATCAATATTAATCGTGTTTTTCTTAATTTATAGCTCGCTGTAGAATTGGAATCTAGAAGAATGAGAGGAAGACTCAGCGATATAAAGCAACTGGTGACTCGTCTGCACAGAAAACCCCATAATTATTATTATTATTATTGTTTGTTTTAATAATGACGATATACTGTACTGTATATGTATTTTAGTTTGATTTAGGTTTTTATTTGTATTTATATTCAACTTAGTTGTTAGAAAACCCTTTAAAAATTAATTATTTCTTTACATTTCATTATATTAATATTTGTAAATCAAATTTTTAATCATTTACATTTGTCTAAAAACTTATTTAATTAATCGCAATTTGGTTAAATTCACTTAAGTCCTTAATTAAACTCAAAAACCCGCTATGATAGTAATAATGCAGTTTGAATGCGGAGCCAAAGGTTTGTTTACAAATGAGTTATGAGAAGTAGACGAGAGATGGCGCCTAGCGCTCCGCTCGCGCGATCTGCTCAACGATAGTGATCCGAATCGCAGGTGACGGGGAATGGGAAAAGATCGAAATCAAGTTATAAAACGTGAATTAAATCGGTAATTAAGCTGAATGAAGTTAAAAAAAAGTGTTGGTTAGTAGTTAGGGTTAACGGCCGAGGAATATTATATACTCGACGGAGGTGAAGTGCGCGTTGAAACTGGATTATTCGTCCGTAAAATCAGTGACCAAAATCTACTCTACGGTAGGCCTACGGATAGCGTCGGCTGGGAAGGTGTTAAAATGGCGACGATGATTGAGGAAAATAAGAAAAGATTACATTGATGTGATTGAGTTAACAGTTAAGATCGTGAATAATGGTATTAAGAACATAATTGTTGCTCTATAAACTTGAATTAATTGTGTAATATTTGCGCTTAATACGAAATGACCCATCTACTATTGGTATACGATTAGAAGGTCGATCAGCTGGAAGGCAATGCGAAGGCAGAAAAAGTGTTTAAGAGTAACGCGATAATTTTGAGTTTTCATTCGGATAACTGTTAGTAATGACAGTAATAATTGTATTCGAATCTCCCGACTCGATTTGTTTACGAATGAGTTGTGAAAGGTGTGCGATAGATGGCGCCAGCGCTCATTCCTTTGAACGGATCAGGTAATCCTATACCGTAATGCGATTACCGTCACAGCTGACAGGAGAACGACAGCGAGAGGAAGCTATTAAAATGTGGCTTAAATCGAGTTAATTAGGAATAGGCGAGTATTAATTAATAGTTGTGAATGAATGCCGAGAAAAATGACGTGCGCTTTAAAAAAAAAAGTTTGGTTTACGGCAGTTATTTCACTCTATGGATACTTTTAGCAGAAAAAGTGGAAATGGGAGGAGAGAGAAAAGGTGGGAACAAGTTTGTTAAAAATTGAAATGTCTTCTATTGAGTTTTGCAATGCAGATGACAGAGGAAAAGAATTGCTGTTGTTTTACAATTATTGTATTCTGTTGAAAAGTTATAATAGAAATTGAAGGTGATTGAAATATCCAGAATTGGTACTTTCCGCGTTGTTAAAGTTTTGAGTTTCAGCCGGAAGAAGTGAACGCGGGAAACTTTTAAAATTTCATTTTGTTCTTTATTTGGTTTGCTTTTCTCATTTTCTGATTAAGCAGCGAAACATTATTTGCTAGTTTGATTTTTATAATAATGATTTTAATTATAAGTTTAAGGAAGGCGCACTCTGTATAAAAACAATTAAATTTGTTGTTAGTTCTTAAAACTAATAATTAATGTTGGGATTTACTCTTTTATTATAATTAGGACTAATTTGAAAATCATAAAACAACTTTTGAAATGTATTGCCAAATCTGAAAGGTTTGTTTACGGTTGATTTGCGACAAGTAGACGATAGATGGCGCCATAGCATGTTCGACTAAGCGGATCATCGAGATACATACAAGTACATGTACATGTACTGTAATACTAACTTAAATTAATTATTAACGATTATTTTTTTTTAACAATACCGTATCGGATCGAACAAAATTAAATTAAAATTAGGAATTATTGGTGGTGAATATTTAAAATTGAGCTGAGCGCATAAGCATCTTCTTTATCCTTCATAATATTCCTCTTTTTCCAATTCCAAGGAGCCCAACTAATATACTCCAAGTATCAGTTACCAAGTCGATGATTGTGTTGTCAGCTGTAAAGGAAATAATAATTACAGTTTAATGAAAAAAATCATTTTTTTTTTAAATTTTACTTAAATATTTAAATTTTATTTTTTTATAAATAGCAAATTGATTTACATTTAATTAAAATGACGATATTTAAATTGAGTGATTGACTTACTGGTTGTGGTTCCACCGCCATTCTTATCCGTGGGTTGTTGGGCGGGAGAAGCGGTTGTACTGCCTCCTAATTAATGAAGAAATATAGTTTTAAGTAATATCGTATCTCAAAATCTTTGCAACATAAATTATATTTATTACGGTGCTATATTTTTCAAAAATATAATCAGGTAAGAATTAATGACCATATTTTATTAGGGCAATTTGAGTTGTTATTTTAACTAAAAGGTTAGCGAAGTTTTAATTTTGACAAAACAAAATTGCTAATTAAAACTTTGTTTTCAATCTTGTTTAAATCATTCTTCTTAAAAACATTTTTATTTAATTTTGTTAAACACAACAAACTTTTACACTCAATGACTATGCAAATTGTTCCACATTATTCTTATTACGCAATTTAATCGAAAAATCAAACTATAGTTAACGCTTTAGTTAAAAGCATAAACCCCAATCACCTAGAGATCCTTATTTATTTTTTTTTTTGGTTTACTTAATTAATTTTGGTAATGGTTTGTCCTCAGCTTAATTAAGCTACATTACATTATAGGTTACAGCTTTTCGCAAAAATAAAATAAGTGCCGACTATAAAATTAATAACATGGCAATATTAATTTTATAAAATACAAGTACTGTAGATAAATTAATAAAATGCTTGGACAACTGTAACGAGTTGTTCGGTCAAGAGGTAGCGAGCGCGGAGCAATCGCTGCGTTGGCCAAGGGAACCGTACAATAATTGAATTCAGACCCTAATCCGGCTAGAGCGATCAATGCGAGTCGCAAACTTATTAGCGGGCACACCGGTAGCATTTGGGTTAATCTTGCGATCTCCCCGACAGCTTGCCTATGGCTTTCGCTTAAGTAGTACGATCGTTGAAATCTTCAAATTGAATTGCTAATTTAACTAATTTAACCGCGTGTCTTACGTGTATTTCGCTACATCCCCCCTCGAGCTGGGTTTACCAGTGAATAGAAAAGAGAAATAGGGTGAGATGCGCGGGTCTCGATCCTGGTCTGGTCCTCGGCTTCTTCGTTGAGTCCTGATGGAGCACACTTCTGCTCGGGTCCTTAAGAGTCCAAGATTGGATGTTGATTGTTCGGGTTCTTTGCCTTGTCCGATTTACTGAAGATGTATCAGACATGGGTATTAAAGAGTCCCGAAATTAGTAACTTAAAAAATGTTTAAAAAGAATCAGTTTAAAATTTTTTAAAGCTTTCTCTCCTTGATTAGCTCATTTACATGAGTGAAGAAGGAAGTAGTAAACCATTTTGTTAGTTTTGGAGGTCTGCTCTGATCAGAGTCTCTCATTTGCTGAGTTAAACTGTCATATATGTCGGTCGGTCTCCTCTCTCGCTGAGGTAGAGTTCTTGATGAGAGCTCGTTCCTCTGAGTAGGAGGATTCTCGCCTTTTCGTGGCCTGCCTCTTCCTTGAGATACAGTCACTTGAGGTGTTTGTTGATCCTGGGTCGATGTTGGTGATACCGGGTCCATTAGATCCTTTGTCGCTGCTGTAGCTGGAACACTCGTTTGGAGTTTCAGGTTCCGAAGCTTGAACGGTGTAACATCGGAGACGTGGTATCGTCCGAGAGTTCGTTCGGTTTTCGGGTCGATGAGTAGTAATGTTGTAGGAGATAAGATCTCTTTTACTTCATACGGGCCCTCTCGCTTTGGTGCGAGTTTCTTCGTGAAACCTTCATCCGCCTTTGAAATGGGATGAGTGTCCAAGAGTACGAGATCGCCAACTTCATAGGTTGGAGCAATTCTGCGTTTTTCATTGTACAACTCCGCCTGTCGTTCTTTGACCTTCTGGACAGTCTTGTGACTTGCTTCCAGATTGGCTTGGAACTTGTCAAACCACTCGTGAAGTGTGGACGGCATTCCAGAGATTCTGGGCGGCACGACGTCATAGCTGACAGCGGCGACATCTCTTAGAGATCTACCGAACATAAGATATGCTGGTGTGAAGCCAGTGGTACTGTTAACGGCATTGGTGATGGCAAAGGCTGTAGCAGCTAAGTGGTTAAACCATTGATCGTGTTGGTTTTCCACTGCGATCGCAATGATCGTCTTTAACTACCGATGAGTACGTTCCACAGGGTTGCTTTGTGGATGGTAGTATGGTGTAAAGGTCTGGTTAAGACCGAGAATTTTACAGATGTCTCTAACAAGGTTAGAGGCGAACTGTACACCGTTATCCATTAGTAACGTCTTCGGAAGACTGTAAGCGAAATTATTTAGTAATTTGTCGGGCACTCCGTAAAATAGTTTTCTTAGATAAGTTGTTAACGCCACATATCATTATAACCTAAAGCGATTTATATATAAAAATTTAATTATCGCTTAATCAAATAAGCTTAATATAAGCAATGTCACTGCATAAATATTGTAATTTTATTTTCAGATTACATTTTCAATTTAAATAGTTATTTTAATATTATTTTGAAAAACATTTCCATAAGAATAATTATTATTACATGTACTGTACTCGTAAATATAATGAGTTAGTTAAAGCGGTGGATTCATTAGACATAGTCGAGGAAATAATTATTAATGTGGTCGGCGCTTTTTTTCATCAACAAATCAACCTAAAAGACCAGCATGCGTTACTTAACATTATTTTGTCAAAAATAAAAATACTGTATTATAAAATTAATTGAAAGTTTAGTCACTTACCGCTCGGTGCTGGACAGCACAGTGCAGGATTGGATACTTCACAGCATTTTACCACATTTCCTGAAGTGCAAATGAGGCAATCTAACTGTGCGTTTATTAAAGTTAAGATAACCAAAAGTACTAAAACGCTGATTATAATTTTGTAAAACATAGTGTTATTAGTATAATTTCTTTATTATTGCTATGAAACTTTTTTCTGAACTAATTTTAGATTGTGTTTAACAGATTTTTGTCTCGCTCTTATATACTAGGCGGAGATGAAAAATGCGAAGCTAATAACCACGTTTTAGCAATGTAAATATTGCATTAGTTCGCGCAGCTGCAACTTGGCCAATCATATTTTGTTTAATATATACGTACTGTACAGCAACTGTTACGCTGTATTATGATGAAATGTAAGGCACGGGCACACCCATGCAACATAATAATTATTGTAACGTCACAGATAGTGACGTTACATAATGAACGTTGGCTAGCTTCTATTGAAATGTTGCAATAACTAACCATCTGATTTTTGATGTCCGAAAATCATATTTTATTTCTATTGTTATTCACATTAATTACCCCAAATACGGTTCATATTGTTTTATATAAAATTATTGGTTTAAATTAAATAAAACAAATTAATTTGACAATTTTTTGAAAATTTAAATAAAATTCCATTGTTTTTCTCCCCTTCATCAAAAAAGATATTTTTTTTTGAAAACTAGTACTAACCCATTTTACTTTTAAAAAATTGAATTTTTAATTAAATCAGTAATACCTCGATTAGTGCGGGTAATCGGTTCCAAAAATATGCCGTACTGTTTGAAATCGCACTGATCGGGGAATAAAACACATAGGAAAAAGTGTCAATTGGTTACAAAAATAAGAAAAAAACAATTTTTTCCCTTGGTCCCCCCTTTGGTTACAGAATCATTTACATTTTTTTTTTTTTTTTTTATTCTTCTTATAAACTGTACCATTGTGTTCAGAATAGTGACTTTCACTGTAATAATGGCAGAGGAGAAATCCCTAAACAAAATTTAAAAGAAAAAACTACTAATTTTTTTAAACTTTTTGCTTATTTACAAAAAAATTTGAATTTAAAGGTCAAATTTTCAAACCGCACTATAGCAAATCCGCACTATAGCAAATCCGCACTGTTCGATACCGCACTAAGCGAGGTATTACTGTACTCTGCACAACAATTTAAAGATTTTTGCAATTTCAATACAGTATTTATTAACAATGCACATTGAAGAATGGAAAGGAATTTAATTTTTTAACTACAGTGACTGTTGAAGAATATTTTAAGACATTGAACAACATTGAGTCTTATGCAACAACCTCAATTGAAGGTATCGTATTAGATTTTTATTTTTAGGGGCATTAGGTTAGTGATGATGGCTGCGGCAAGTCTTTGCAATTCAACAAATAAGTTGAGAATAGATTGTCCTATCCACAGTCCAGAAATTCCACCGATTATCCC
>JAQGAZ010003185.1:0-12890 GCA_034692225.1 Polydesmus complanatus
TTTCAATAATTTCCCAGAAAAAGTTAAATGTCAAATTTTTAGCTAAAAGACAAAAACTTTAAAATCCAATTGTTTTAACAGCATTGATTTTTAAAAAGCTTTCTTGGCACCTCCCCAGCACGCAAAATTAAAACCGATATTACGACCTATTAAATAAACGAATCATACAGGGTAGCATGAAAATTTTCTGCATAAATATTCTCTGATTAAAAACTTATGATCACAGCTACCATTACATTCAACTGAGGTTTGAGGACCAACGAAAACTGACACCCACCTAAATCTTGGCTCATACCTTTGTCTCGACTATATAATTCAGGCTTGAAAAGTTCAGTTCGAAACTGTCTCTGTGGGCCAAAATATTAAAGGTTAAAGGTGAAAAAAGATGGTTTTTGGCGAATAACTCGCTTCCTATGCATCCTACGTAAATGAAGGTCATAATGAAAGTTATAGGAACCATCAAGATCTACAAGATTGGTCATATACAATTTCTTCGTCAGATGCCCTCAATTAGAAATATAGCGCAGAAAAGTAGTAAATTTGCATTTGTTAATGGGAAAAACACTGTTTCAAGTTGTACTGCATTGACAGGACAACGTGTAGGGCTCTACTAAAATTCCTAATTGCATTTCGAATAGCCTATTATTAAAAAACTTAAAACCCAGAAATTTTAAGTAGGCTGTGTGTGTTAGTAAAACTATTTTGAAGTACTTTTAAAAGTTTTATTATTTTACTATTCTTTTAATGTCTATTGAACGATGTTTAGATTTTTTCATTTTAATTTTTTTAATAAAGGTAAATTAAAAAAAAAAAAAAAAACTTAAATTAAAATGGTGCTGCCCCTTAATTTCTCTTAAACTTTGCACTCTTAACACTTTGCTCGTTATCGTAATCTATTAGTTCTTCGTCAAATTTTTCACACTTTTTTATTCCGCGTTTATTTCTCTAAAGAGAGAAGGAAAAACAACATCCACCACATCGTAATCAAAATTTAATCTTTTTCAAACAAGCGTCGAACTCGCTGTGCTGTGACTGTTAAAAATAAAAACGAAAAACAGGAACAAGTCACTTCCTGTTATTCAAAGAAAATTTTATAAGAATCACACCACATCCTCTTATAATTACAATAACAACCGAAAATTTTGCTACTGTATATTACGGTACTTCCTTCGTTCATTAGAATTATTTTTCTTATTCTAAAAAATAAATTTATTTAATGTTAAATTTTTTCATTAAAAAAAAATATATAAAATGTTTGCAATATCTACGCAGTACAAGTGCGAGCTACAGTTAACTCAACACTCATTTTGGGACTGGAAAACCTTCTAACATTGCTGAAAACGCTACCGGCCTTTTTTTTTCATGTACAGTGTATCTAATGTATCGACCGGTTTTGAATTCGATTTCCATCAACAAAGCCGACTATGAATTTCATTACCTCGGACAGTACTGAAGTCGCTAGTTTAAAAAAAAAATATTCTACAATTTAAATGTTTATACCGCCGATTTAAATGTTAACTTTCGACGAAGAACTGTTCTTCCAGTTGAAGGCAATTGCACTGTCCTAAGCTCCGTTTCAGCCTGGCTCAGAAGAGCTTACACGCGGATTCATTGTTAGGGTCAGGCCATACGAGGTAGGTCCTAGTGCGCATGAGTCGTTGCAGAGTGCGCGGTACCTGTTCACCCTCCAGGTCATCTAATAAGATGAGGACCAGCACGTCGTTTTCATCCTCGAACAGTTTGTTATGGGCCAAGTACAGTTCGTATTGACACCACTGACTGCGAGTGAAACTCTTAGTGATTAAGCACAATGTCTTTCGACTGATGTCTATGCACTGGATGATGTTGTTGATAATGAATCCACCGGCTATGAAGTCTCTATCGTGAATACACAGGTGGAGTTTTGGCTCCTCCTGTTCGAGATGAGAGATGAGTTGGTTGACCACCCAATCAGAATCCGCTGAAGAGGAGCACACGAAGGCGTCGAAAGTTGATCGTTCATCTCCATTCGCATTTCGTTGTCCACGTCGAACAAATATTTGATTATGAAGAAGGTAACAGAAGAAGCGCACGTACCACTTGTATTTGATGAACGAGATAATTAAGACAATCGCAATAGTTACGACGACAGAAATGGGAAGGACAACGTTAATCAAATAGTTCTTCATTTGAATAATAATTTTCCCACACTCTTTATTCACGTTTATCCACTCAAATGAACACTCACTGTACGCGTCTGTTGTGTAATTATAAATAAAATGAAAAACAGGAAGATATCACTTCCTGGTTACTCAAAACGTACGTTTCACATCCTCTCATTACCAAATATTATTACTGTACGAGACAAATAATTATTGACTTTTATGACGTAAGAATTTAAATGTTTATGATGAAACAGTTAAAAAGAAGGAGGAATGAATAATTATTATTATTGCTACAACGACTGTAATGACGTCAGAATTCAACATTTAAAAAAAGGTAAAGGAAAGAAAGATTACAATCTTAATAAATTCTTAATCCAGTTTTTATCGGTTTTATAACTTGAACTTTTATCTATTGTTCAAGCTGGTAAATTATCTTTTTAAAAAATTGAAATCCTTTATAAATTTTTAGAAATCATTTTCCTTTAATAATAATTAATTTTTTTTTTTAATTTTTTGAAATAATTTTTAACTTTGAATAAAATTTATTTTTAGAATATTAAAGAAGAAAAAAAAAATAATTCTAATGAAGAAATGAACTAATACAATAGCAAAATTTTTAGGTTGTTGTTATGTAATTATTATAAGAGGATGTGATTCTTATAAAAAAAAATTTTTTTACATAACAGGAAGTGATTCGTTCCTGTTTTTTCATTTATATAACTAGTCACACAGCACAGCGAATTTAAAAAGGATTAAATTTTGACCCATATGATGTTGTTGTGGATGTTGTTTTTCCTTCTCTTTGGACAAATAAACGCCAACGAAAAGTGTGGAAGACTCAACGAAGAAGAAGAAGAAGAACACGTAGATAAAAATTTCTGGCCGAGTGAATGGAAATTAGAAGAAAATCAACTCTACGTTCGAGTGAAAAGTGACAAACATTATTATCTTCTTCGACGAAAACGGTATATCAAATTTTTTCATTTTTTTTCCACAATTCATTTTACCGCTAGAGAGTTGATCAGTTTTCAAGGCGCGATAGATATTAACGCTATTTTCGGCGACAGTTGCCTGGCTTTAAAAAGTGCGCGCGGACAACTCAGCGGCAAATTCGGACTTTTGAAGCGGTCTGAATTCAAGTTAGATTTTCGAATCAATAATTTCAACGTGGGTTATTTTGACTTTGACGGAGATTGTGTTCAGCGAGTAATAAAATTTTCTCATCTATATCGGAACTTAAATTCAGCCGTTAATGAATGCGTTCGCCTGGAAAAAACAGTTCGTTTTTCGGGTTATGCCGAGGAATTAAACGCAACATTTGACTTTGGCTTTAAAAAAAGACCTACAATTATTATCGGTAATTTTTTTAAATATTACGGCGAATCGTTTTTATTAAAACACCACGCAACTGCTGACAGACTTTCCATACATTGCTACGACAATGCGATTTCCCTGGCGGCTTTACATTTGGAAGTGTTCGCCAAATTAAACTTACGAACGTTGGATCTTTCGAATAGTGAATTAGAAAAGATCGGCGAAGATGATTTCCCGCATTTTCCATCGCTAACCGCTTTAAATTTAAACAATTGTCGTTTACAAACCCTCGAAAATGTTAATTTTCGCCGTATGCCTAATTTATCGTATTTAAATTTAGGCAGAAATGAATTATGGAAATTGCCTACAACGATGGATTCTTTAACAAAACTCGAACATCTCGATCTTAATGCGAACGTTGGGAGAGACCCTAATCATAGGGCATTAAGTTTATTAGACATAAATCGGCTGGCAAAATTAACGGATTTAAAATATTTAGATATTAGTAATATGGTAATTCTTACTCCGAAATCGATTAATATGCTTATATTTATGTTTTTTCAAAATCTGAAAATTTTAAATATGAATAACGTAAAACTTAAAGATTTTATTGCGGAACGGGAAAGTATTTCTTATCAAAATACCATCGACGACGATAATAATAATTTCACATCTACTTGCAATTTGAAAGAATTGTATCTATCCGATAGTATCGATGTAGTTGAGCAAGTTTTTCAATCGATACGATCCAATAATAATTTAAGCAAACACGAAGTAGATTTGATCACATTTCTCAGCCTATTTCCTAATTTAACGGTGCTGAATTTATCCGGAAATAGATTAAATCATATGCCGGAATTAAATTTAACGAACGATAATAATAATAATTATAGAACGTCGTTTTTTCTAAATTTAAGTAATAATCAAATTTCGGATTGGAACGAAAGAAAAATATTCATAAATGCGGATAATAATAGAAATTCGCAAATTTTGACGATAGATTTATCTCGCAACAAAATTTCATGGATAAATTCAGTAATGTTACAAGATATCTCTGTCCCAACACGAGTGTATTTACACGATAATGAATTCGATTGTAGAGAATGTGTGGTGGATCCCTTTTACGAGTATTTGCTACAAAACCAAATTACAAATTATAAATGCGTTTTTCCCATTGAAAAAAGGGGATTATTTATCACCAACCTAAGCGTGAATAATGAATTATGTTCACCTCAAGTGCCCCATGTACAAACTTTTAACTATTTGATTAACATTGTCCTTCCTATTTCTATCCTCATAACTATTGCGATTGTCTTAATTATCTCGTTCATCAAATACAAGTGGTACGTGCGTTTCTACTGTTACCTTCTTCACAATCAAATATTTGTTCGACGTGGACAGAGAAATGTGAATGGAGATGAAAGATTGACTTTCGACGCCTTCGTGTGCTATTCTAACGCGGACTCTGATTGGGTGGTCAGCCAACTCATCCCTCATCTCGAACAGGAAGAGCCTCAGCTTCATCTGTGTATTCACGACAGAGACTTCCCAGCTGGTGGATTCATCATCAACAACATCATCCAGTGCATAGATATCAGTAGAAAGACATTGTGCTTGATCACCAAGAGTTTCACTCGCAGTCAGTGGTGTCAATACGAACTCTACTTGGCTCATAACAAGCTGTTCGAAGAAGGGAACGATGGACTCATCCTCATCCTCTTGGAGGATCTGAAGGGTGAACAGGTGCCCCGCACTTTGCAGCGACTCATGCGCACCAGGACTTACCTTGTTTGGCCTGACCCTAACAACGAACCCGCGTGTAAACTCTTCTGGGCTAGGCTGAAACAAAGCATAGGACATTGCAATTGCCTTCAACTGGAAAGACAGTTCTTCATCGAAAATTAACATTTAACCAATTGTTAATAGTGGTATAAACATTTCAATTCAGTACTGTACTTAAAATGTTTATTCTGTAACATAGATGACGAGCCTAATTGGCACCATTTATTTTTATTTTCATCGTCAGTTTTACTTAATTTAATTTCATTCGATTAATTTAATTAGTTATGGTATATGTTGTGGTTTTATTTGTTATTTTTTTTATTTAATGTTGCGAATTTAATTTTGTGTTGCTGCGCGCCTTTTAAAGAAGGTGTTTAAATGTTTCAATGAAAATCATGTTGTCCCGTTTTATTAAATTTAGTCAGCAGTGTTTGTAAACAGTAGGTGAATTTATTCGTCATTTTGGTTTTGCTATTTTTCAAATATGATACTGTAGTTTTATTTAAACTAAAAACTACTGCTAAGGTAGTTTACAAATTTATATGTAGTATAGAACAAAGAATTAAAAACAACAACCTTCTTGAAAGGAATGTTGAAAATCCATTTAAAATTGTCGCCTTACATTGTAGTTCCTTAAACTAAAAATAAATATAAGTGTGTGGGCAGCTTATTCCCTCTATGTGTAGCTTGAGTAACTACAATGAAAGGCGACAATTTTAAATTGATTTTCAACACACCCCCTCAATGTAATAATTGTGGGTTAATGCGCATCAAACCCATGTCTTTGACGAACTGTTGATGCTTTGGTCCAGAAAGTCCTTTGGTGAGGATGTCGGCTGGCATTTCAGCTATAGGCATGTAGTGTACATGTATGAGTCCATCTTCTTGAGCCTCTTGGATGAAGCGCTATCTCACATCAATGTGTTTGGATCATGAGTGGTTTACTGGATTTGCAGCCAATTTTCCAGCACTTTGATTGTCGTTGTGAATGATAGTTGGACCCTTATGCAGCATTCCAATTTTCTTGAGGAAATTTTGCAGGCTGATGGCTTCTTTGGAGCAATCCAAGATAGTCATATACTCTGCTTCTGTGCTAGAGAGAGCAATAGTCTTCCCAATTTTTGTTCATTTTCTTGTGGCTTCTGTTTATTTTTAACAAACATGGCTATTGAGCCTGGTTCATCGTGTACTTTGCGGCCATTGTAGTCCTCACAAATTTTCTTCTTCATATTGTCCAAAGATGGCAAAGTGTTGAGGGCTCAAATAGCACTTCTGATGGTTGAAAATGTCTCTGGTAGGCTTAAAAGTAATGCAGCAATCACAAGCTTATCACTTAATTGTTCTCCCAATTCAGTTAATTGATCCATTGTGTCAGAGTAGAACATTAAATGTTTTTATAACTCTTCTTCATTGGTTAACTTTTTGGTAATTAACTCAGTTAACAGAGTAACAATAGTGGTGTCTCCTGAGAGGTCATGCATTTCTTTAAGTTTATTTCAGATTTGATTAGATGTTTGACTTTTCTGGTAGACTTTTAAGATGTTTTATTTGTGAAGTCTTCAGTGAGAAAAGTAGATCACTGCAGGCCTCATCATCTTTTTGTTGCCAAATTTTGAATTTTTCTAATGTTCTTAAATCATTCTCACTTACAGTTGGTGGTTTTTCTAAGCCTTGTACATATTTAACACATACAGCTCTTATAAGTTCTTTCCATGTGGCATAGTTGTTCTCATCCAGTTTTTCAATTTTTGAAGTCAGCCATTTTTTTGGGTGTGGTCAGTTGTCTTCTTGTTGAGTTGGATTTTTCACTATTTATTCACACAGTTCACTTGCCGGTATCACTTTTTTCTTCTGAAAATGTTCCTTACACCTATTTGTTTAAGTCCTAGCAGTGCAGTGGAAGCGTGCTGGGCCCATAACCTGTAGTTTTATTTAAACTAAAAACTACTGCTAAGGCAGTTTACAAATTTATATGTAGTATAGAACAAAGAGTCAAAAACAACAACCTTCTTGAAAGGAATGTTGAAGAGCAAGTGAAGGAGAGAAGAAAGAGAAGCATGCAATGACCTTCAAACTAAAAAAAATTGATAGAAGTGTGTGGGCAGCTTATTGGAAGTTATTCCCTCTATGTGTAGCTTAAGTACTGTAACCACAATGTAAGGTGACAATTTTAATTTGATTTCCAACAGATGCCAATGGCATGAAGATTGTCAAAATGGTTGATGAAACTCAATGTGTTGGCCACGTTGTCTACGTCCGCTCCCACTCCTTTAGTGTCGCCCACACCCGGAGTGTCGATCAATCGCACGGTTAAATCTCTCAGTTGAATTCCGAGTGAAGATGGGAGTGTATAGCGTTGTTCAAACATGAAATAAAATTGGAACGAAAATGGAGTTTTTTTTTCCATCAAAATAAAAGTGGGTGATGTGATGGTTGGAGGTAGTGAGAAAATATAATTCAACCAGCATTTTATGATTTTTATCAAAGCCGTTTTCATTAGCTACAATCAACTTTTATACAATAAAAAAAAAAAAATAATACCATAGAAAACTAAAATCCGGATTTTTAATTATTTTGTTTGTTTGAATAAGGGAAAAGTAAACGTTAAATAAACTTATTGATTACATCAAAATAATTGTTTTTGTTGTTTTCTGGCTCTTTTACTTTTACCGCTAAGGAATCAAAATGAAAAGGTAAATAAAAGGAAATATAATAATACTAAATAACAATTATTACATGTACTGACCTTAATGTTTCCTCTCCCCCCCACCCTACTCTTTACCAATAATTGCGTGTTGATGACGTCAGTCTAGTAATACGTGTTAAATCGTGTGTGGCTTTTAGTTTTATTATTATTCTATACAGCAATGAGATTTATAGTCCGTAGGATCGTAATTGCTATTTTAAAGATGAATTTGAGTCTAGTGAGCTCTTCTCTCTCAGCTGTGGACCAGGCTGAGCAGGCTAAAGATAGGAGCAGGAGGAACTTATGGCTCATCCTTCTCTCCCTCTCCTCGCTCTTAGCTATCTATCAGACTGTAGATGTAATGGATGCCTACTTCAGGTACCTACAGTAGCCTAGTATTTGTTTTCGTTCATTTAAAAATGTTTCCTTCAGTTTCTTATTATTAATTATCGTATATAGTCCATCAGCGAGCATTAGTGAGAGTGAAAAACTGAATGACGTAATTGCATTGGCCACTATATGTTTTCATAATATAGCGCAGTATGTGGATGTGGATAGCAAATCCGCTGACATTTTATTCAAAGTAAATCATAATAATTAATAATAATAACAATCGAGGGAGAAAATTATGGTCGTAATTGCCAGATGAAGAATATGTCGTCATCGTGTGACGTCATTCGCCCCTCACTCTTTTGCCTCTCTCTTCTCAGCGAAAGCGAGCGATTTCGAATTGGATATCCGATCGAAACAGTTGAAGGTTTTGAAAATTATTACCAGTAAATATTAATATAGTTTACAAATTCACAATTTAAATTGATAATAATACGGAGTAAAATTTAAAAAGAATCATTAGTTATTCTAACAATTTATACTATGGAAACTGCGTTACTTTTGGACGCGACGACCCCAACTTAAGTAATTATATTCATATCTCTTCTAATTAAGCAGACATAGATTAAATAAAAAAATAAAAAAAAATTTTATTTTTTAAAAAAAAAAGTATTTGGTTCGGATATTTCATTTCCACCAATTGAAAATGGTTTAAAGACTCCGATGTTGGTGATCCATGAAAAGGACACTTCACCCGTGTTCAACGCTGAAAACATCCTCAACATAGACTGCGATGACACATTAATCTCGCTGTCTACTAAGAAGGAAACTTTAAAAACTTAATGACTATTAGTAATACTTTTTTTGTTAAGCTTTTCATTTGTAGATTATCTATGAACCTAACACTTGGCTGGCTGATAGAACATGCGTAGAGGGTGACTCCATAATAATTAAATCGTTTACTATTATCAATCAGGACTCTGAACACTTTTCTTCTAACTTATACAACTACTCCTATAAAGTTTGTGCAATTAAAACTGTATTTACAGAACTTGGTTTACAAGTTATCTTACTTTTTAAGAGCTGTTTGGACCAGTGTTTGCACCGACTGACTAAAGTCTATTGCAAATGTTTACTACCAAAGTCAATGCTAGGCAACAATGAAGAACAGCTTCCTATATGTTCTAAAAGTACTAATTAAATTATTACAGTGTTTTTTTAAGTATTTTTTTTTTTTAGTTTGCAATAGAATTCCAAAGCAGATACTCGATGAACAGTGTAAATGTAAAGTTACTTGCGAGTAAGTAAATTTGCTTAAACATAAATGCTTCTCGAGTAATAATTAAACTCACTATCTTAGATACAATGAGTTTACCCCAGTTAAGAAAGAATTTAAGGCACAGAATGAATATGAAAATTTGGTAAAAACAAAAAAAAATTTATCTTTAATAAAAAATTAAAAAATGATTAAATGTGCATCAGAGACTTTTAATGGAGAAAGATTCAATTTGGACCAATGAAAGACCATTAACAGTAGACAGTCTTTTCAATCTCAAGTAAACTTTAACTAATAACACTTAAAACCTTTCTAATTTTTTTTTTTTTTTTTTTTTTTTTTTTTTAAATAAAAGTTTTTTATCAGTTAAAAACTTGTGCGTAAAAGCCAAACTAAATTAGAATCAAAATATAAAATCAATAATATTAAGTTAATGCGCTTATCTAGTATGTTGATTAATATTGCAGTAAGAATTTGATTCTTAATGTATCCAGTGGAGAACTGCTTATTATAAAGTTACCCGCCACTTCTATTTCTTACCTAAAACCACGAGTCAAGGTTGGATACTATAGAGGCTCATATTGATTATCTTTAAGAAATTTAACAACAATAATTATTATAGTTTTATGTCTTACATTTAGTTGGTGGACGCTTTGAGTACAGTGGGTGGTGTTTGGGGCATTTGGATTGGACTTTCTGTCAGCGTCATACTGTCCACAATTATTAAGACGTTGAACTATTTAGCAGCAGAATCTATTACATCCACCACCAGTCGCCATAAGGTTATGAACCGACAGCAACAACGGCTAATTATTCAGAAGGCAATGTGGTTGATTGGAGTCATGGCCATCGCTTCAGCCTACATTTATTAAACATATGTCACTATTGATCAATATTTAAAGTTTTGTTTTAGTTATTTTATAAATTCATAATGTTGATACTGAATAATTATGTGTTTTAGATTCGAAGTGATAGAAGTGGTAAACACTGAACCACACGATGAATATTCTTTCCCCATAGTTTATGTCTGTTCCAATACTCATTTCTACTACGATACTCAAATGTTGCGAAATAATACAGAGCTGGCTAAAAGAATTGAATATTTACAATTGTTAGGTAACAAAACGGTAAATATTTGGCAATGTGTTTTCGATTGGTAGAAAATTGTAATTACCAGGGTTATATTATTATTATATTAATGAAGCCGAAAGAAAGAGATGAGCAATACTGGTTTTACTATAGAAATACTACAGACAGTGAAAAGTTATTGTTATTACCATCTGCGACTGATTTCATAACATCTTGCGAGTTTTCGAGCGATGCGGGAAAATATACTCCATGCAGGTTACTGAGATTTTTTTAGTTTTCTGGTATCTGCGGAATAATTTGTGATTTAATTAAATGTAAAAAAAAAAAAAAAATAAAAAAAAAAATACAGATTAACAGAAAAAAGATTTTTTAAAACCACACCACTGGCACTAGAGATGGTGGCGAATATATGTGCAGTAGTTTCACCTCAGGTTCCAAAAATAAAAAATGTTATAGCTAAAAGTAAATTAAAATTAATTTATTAAACATGAAAAACATAATGTGTGAAATTTTTTTTTTTTTTTTTCAGATTTGAACATTCACTTGCAATATCCTAGACCTAAAGGAAATGAAGCGATACAAAAAAATGAAATATCAACAAAAATAGGCTTCGACCAATTTGTTATGAGGGAAGCCGAGGCAGACGAAAGTATGGCTCGGCTTAACTTCGAAGTCTCGCCTGGAAATCATGTGCTTTTATCATATTCTATGGTAATAATGCATCAAAAAGACTAATATAAACTTCTGGGTTTATTAGTAGCTATATATCCACAAATTTCACTAATTAAACTCAAATTTGCAGACTGAAAGAAAACGACTACCTAATCCCTACACTTCAAACTGTGTTCCAAGTAACCGCACCTATTCAGTTTGGTCATCTGAACTTAATGACTACAGAGACTTTTTATCAGATTCATACACCTATGAGGCAACTTTTTATTTTTTTTTTATTTTAATTATTAGAATTAAAACATTCTCGAGAAATTTAATAGAGCCCTGCTTCGCATTTTTAACTCTTTTAAAAATTTGCATTGCATATTCCTAATTTACATGATTTTTGTGTATAATAATAATATAGACTTGTCTTCAACTCTGTGAATTGAGCCATTTAGATCGGTCTGAATGTAAAGATGGATCATCTATACAAAAATGTGGTAATTATAAATGTTATTTCTAATGAAAGAAGGGGTCAATACTACTTTAACTGCTTTTAATATTAGGAAATGCAAACTTAAGTGATTGTGGTTGCCGCTATCCTTGCAGGTAAGCTCTCTGTACAAATTAAAAATTAATTTTCTTAATGATAAAAACATTAAAACTATAATTTTTAGAGACACTGAGTATAGCTTCGAAATAAACGAAGCCAAAAATGTTTACAAACAAGTACTTTTAATACCTTATCCTATTTAGAATTAACATGAAGATTAATGCTTATTATATTATTTTATTAAGAGCATCATGTTGAGGCATTACGACTCAATAACGGAATTGCAGGACTACATGTGGTAAAGCCTATAATCATTGAAATCGAACATATAGATTTAAATAAATTAAGGCAAAAGTTTTCAGGTCAGGAAAAACGGTGGTCAATATTGAAGCCAAATCTCCTTACAAGACAGTGATAGCGGATAAAGCAGCTATTCCAGTAAAAACTATTATTCTCTCATTAACCTATCTTAATTACTAAACAGAATCAATTATTCTTATTTAAATGCATAAGCCTGAATCATTGGTGGGGATTGTAGGTGGAATTTCTGGCTTGTGGATAGGACAATCAATTCTCAATGTATTGGTGGAATTTCACCGGCTCATTGCGTTTATCTTTAAAAAGTTCATTCCATCTAAAAACTAAAAAAATAATTGAATATTATCCTCAAATATGTACGTGTAGCCTAATAATAATTGTGACAAACTCTCTTAAAATTATATTGACGGAGCAATTATTAATAACAATCAAGTCGCTCGCTCAATATTATTAATTGTAGTCATTATTAATTTTACCTTCAACCTTTTTCCTATATAAACATATATTACGTTAAGAAGGTCAAATAAATAATATTTAATTTTTAAATTGAGAGACGCATAAAGACCTGAAATGATGTAATCACTAAGATAATTTAAACTTCATTGAAATGCCATTGAATTTTATTCACTCATTGAATAACCGCATTGAGTTAAACGAAAGAATACTAACTACTGCACCTCAATACACAACGACATTGCGCACCAGCTCCAACACGTTTACCACGTAGCGTTATGTAGGGGCAGC
>JAQGAZ010003186.1:0-12888 GCA_034692225.1 Polydesmus complanatus
CCCCCCCCCCCCCCCCCCCCCCCCCCCCCCCCCCCCCCCAAAGGGTGGAAAGAGTGGTTTCCACTTTTTATCATTTTTAATAAATGTCTTCGAAAAGACAACTATTGAATAACATAATCGGGCAACTGTAAAATATACGGTAGTGTAATTTTTTCAATCCATATTATACATCACTAAAAGTGTTACGCATTTTATTTTTGTTAGATTGCTGGGGTTTCCAGAGTTTTCTTAGAAATGCTTAAAGTTATTTTGTACTCAGAGTACAGTACTTAATAAAAAATAACAATGCCGTAACTAGACAGGACAAGTTTTTTTTTTTTTAATTCTTATTTTAGAAAAATATATTTCGTTTATTATGATTATTTTTTGTTTATTTAAAAAAGAAAGACAGACAAAATTATTGCTATTGTTGCATTCAATTATTATTATATTAAGCCATAGACATTATCGACTACAATAATATTATTAGTTGTTTCTACTCTCGGTTTATAATAATTAAGTAATCAAGAATACAAAAGAAAAATAAGAATATGTAAATTCTAAATCTACAAAATTAATAGTACGGGTAGAAGAGTACCAGTATCTAAATACTGTACTAGCGGAATTAGCGGAATTTTTAAAGAATAAAAGTGATGCAGAGGGTAATCGAGATTAAACAGTATTGGTACCGGTATTTACTCTAGATAAAGAAAACAATAATGTTTAGCAAATTTGACTGTGGCGGTATATTGCTCATAATTTAATAATTAAATCATTTATAAAAATAGAAAAAAAGATAATATTATAGTTTTTATTATGCAATATCCAATCTTAATAGTTTTGGAATTAAATTGTTTTGTTAAGCAAATTGTTGTCATTTTTCACTAATTTAAGAGCGGCATTTTTATTGTCACTCTTACTGTCAGAAAGGATTCAAAGTTGAGTACCAGTACATTGTACAGTATCGTATGGTTTGTTTGTTTTTTTTTTACATTTTTCATGGAAATTTGATCGTTGTTAATTTTTCCATTAAGCTTAATAAAGAAGTTCCTAAACAACTTTTTTTTTAAAAAAAAAAAAAGTATTATTGAAAATTATTTTGAAAATTAATACATTTAAAAGGTAAACAAATTAATAAAGCAGTTAACTAAAATTTCAGAAAAGAAAATCGATAAACTGAAACTTTGTTAAAAATGTGAATGCAATTATCTTTAAATTCAAACATTTTTTGAATACTGTACAATGTAGTATCATTTCGAAGAATTGAAAGCATTTATTACCGAACTGTTATTCTCTGTAGGACGAACTTTATTAGAACAGAATTCTCAGTAAACCAAACTATTTTGAAAGTCTCGTGGGAAAAGACATGTACAGTATTTTCATGTAAATTGATTTCCGTGCCCCACTTTGGTTTTAATCTAGCATGAAAAATGTTCGTTTTCATTGGAAAATTATGATCGATTTTAAAAATTTAAAGGTAATGTATGTATTAAAATTGTTATTAAAAATAACAATTAAACGTGTTACTGCAATAAGCAGATAAATTCAGATTTACACTTTTTGTATTGAAGGGTATACTTTATACAGTAGACAAATAATAGTTGTTCGTTTGCCGCGGCAAAATTTATATGAAGCAGTGAATTTTTAATTTTTATATTATTCAACAAAATAATAATTACTGTTGCATTCAGTAGTACAGTAATTACCAAAGAAATAGACAAATATTCAAGTTAAATTGAAAAAAATCAAGCAAAAAATAACCAAATTTGATTCCATCTGATTTCAATACCGTATTTGCGTTTTTGTCGGAAGGTGTTGTTCTCCATCTTAGATCTAGTAAACGAATTGAAGAGTGCTCAAATTTTTTAGAAAGTGCAAACAAAATGCAAAAGTATTATTAAATTTAATGATTATTATTGTCAAAGTGTTGCTTTAATAACGACTTTAATAATTAGTGAATGTATCCTAGTGTTTCGTTATTATTGACTTAAAAGGCGGTACTAGGAAAAATCTTAAAATTAGGAGATAAAAATGTTGATTCAATTTACTTTGCAGTACTATTTTGAATGATATTATCAAACCATCCGGACAATAATTAATTAGATATTTTCTGAATTTTTTAGCTTCTCTTAAAAGAGAACCTTTAATCGTATTTAGCGCAAAAACGAAGCACCGCTAAAATTTAAATGTTTTCACTCTGCTTTATGCAAACGATATTTTTATCTGTACCGGTACATGCAAATTTGAAAAATAAATGAGGGGAAATGAAATTTGCTGAAGTTTGTTAAAATTCCCAAAGTGGACTTAACTACTTACTGCTGCAAACCCTTCAATAATTATTACATTATTAAAAAGCATGTTGTATAGTCTGTCTTTTAAATGCTTTTAATTATTTGCAGTTTAAAATTATTAATTTTTGATATTTTAACGAATTATTTTAGTACTTTATAAATGTCATTATAATGACGTTCATTGAAAAACTGTGTCTTTTTGAATTCGCCGTATCGGATCGTAACAACGTGCGTAACATTGAGCGAAATCAGTGAATTCTTAACCTTTAACGCTTTTCTATTAGTTTGACGTCATCGAAGAAAGTAGGGAGGTGGCGCGAGGGTGGTCTCAGATCCTCGGGGGGATTTTTGGAGGCTTTCGAAGCGATAATTCTCTCTCTCCCTAGCCCAACTTTTTTTTCGCGTCTTAATCCTCGGAAATGTGATTGGCGCCAGCGCCATATTTTCACACAGCTGTATATATCGATTTATTTATCGATCGATACGCTACTATCGATGTATTGCGCGTCATTTGTATAAATTTGTCGCCGTCTTTTTCCACTTCTTCAAATTGTTTAGATTTTTTTTAAAGTTTTTTTCTCTCTCTCTTTGTCTCTAAACGGAGATGAGAAAACATTTAAAGAAGATAGGAAAAAAGCAAAAACAAAATAAAATGGAACGCCGTAGGTGGCGCTCTAATAACAAAATCTAATCTGTACATCGTTGATTGATTACATTAGTTTTTAAGAAATAAAAAATAGAAAGAAAAAAAATTATTTTTGTTATCGAAAAAGTTTTATTAGAGAAGATGAAAATAGGTAAATTTATTTACATGCTTTCTTAAATTTTGATATGCGAAGTTTTTACATGTCTACATTTTAATTTTGATACTTTTTTACGATTATTTGCATCTGTGGGGAGTCTGCAGCAGACGAAACTCAATTTATGATGAGTCAAATACATTATAAACCCGCAATTCTATTCATCGTTTATGCAGAGAAATTTTTTGGAACCCGCCGACAAAACAAAACGCAATAAAGGCGAAAGAACACTACACCAAAAAAAAAATTAAAGTGGAAAAAAAAATCTTACTTTTTCGGGAAATGAATTAAACTCGGAAATACATGGTGTCGCAAAAAAAAGGAATAATATAGATTTAATAAATCTTCGTAGCTATTGTAAAAGTTTAAATCAATGTTAGCACATACAAAATAGATGCCTTCGCGCGCTACTCACCAAAAAAAAGCCCCCTCCCCTACGGTGCCAAATAATGACTTTTCAAAAGGATTTTTAATTGAGGCAAAAAAAAAAAAAAACCGAGCCCCAAAACTTAGATTTTAAAACTTCTTTTGTTTCAGAAAAATTAAATGTTGCCGTTTTTACTGTAGACAACATTTGGTATCAACTTTGGAGGAGCTAGCATTAATTTAAACCTTTGTAATAAATTGCAAAAGTATTATTAAAGCAGTCCCCTGACTTTTATGCCACACCGTGTAAAGCTAGTGCGCGAAAAAAAAAGATGAAAAATTTAACTCTTCATATCTCATAATCTCGTTTCATCATCATCGCGCACGATACGTACTGGGGTTTTTACGAATCTTATATACCATATCGATAACGAGCAACGTTGTAACGTAATGTAAAAGTTTGTTTACAATGCCAAATGATCGCCTGCTCAATTTACGTCATCGGTCTTCAACCCTCGGTTTATTTTTTTTTCCACTCCCCCTTTTTCGAACTACTGTATATCCACCTATCAGAAACGAAGAAGCGAGACGAAGAGTTGATAAACTGCTTATTAAATAGTAAAGGGCGCTGATACATTTTTTTATTTTTTGTTGAAAAAAAAAGTGAATGGTTTGGCCCGTTCCACCACCACCCACTCGGAGCACGTGAAATGTGAGTAAACAGATATTAAAAAATGGAAGCCTAGTGATGAGCCGCGTTGCTATTCTTCGCCGGCTCCACGCGCTACTGCACTACATTACAGTCATTTAAAAATAAAAATGACGGCGAAGGAAACGAACTCTTAAGTAAGGTGGGGGAGGGGTGGGATTGGGAAGAGGGGGGTGGATTTATAGGTGAATGAGGTGTGCGGAGGTTAGGTGGGCGAGATGTTTGTTTACAAATCCCTTTAATATATTTATAAAGCTCAAGGTTTATGTTTATTCTCATATCTTTTCTCTCTCCCTTCTTTTCACTCCATCTCCTAGCTTAATATTACTTTTCGTGTTACGCCAATAGAAAAATTGCGTTTTAGAATGCGAATAATAAGAGTTAAATAAAGGTAAATAGGTACGATGATGATGTTTTTGGCTTCATTGAAAAAGAGTCGTTAGAATCAATGGTTTTGTTTTCACGTAATAAATGTGTAATGATGAAACTATGTATTCTATTACTCGTGTGGTCTTTTAGAAGGCTTCGAAACAAATCGTTCGGCGATCTTTTGCTCTTTCTTTTATACTATCTCATCATAAATCATTTCGGCTTTCTTTTTTTTTTTTAGTTTCATGTATCATTCGAGATAAATTGAATTAAAAAGGGATAATAAGATGTGATAAATTGGATTTTCACGTGGATTTTCGAAAGAAAGTTTTTTTTTTTATTATTATTTTTTAAGTAGATTTTTCATATATTTACAGACTAAAATATTGGAATTGCATTATGGCAAATTTTAAAATAGAAATTTATAACCTTCTTTCCACTTTTGAAAAAGGAATGAAGCAATGAAAGTAGTTCCACATTTTGTTCTAAGCGCAAAAGGTTTGGTGGAACTAGATCCACTTTCTGCCATATCTGTTTCCACCAAACCTTGGCTAACAAGTCGGTTCGAAAGGAAAATTTAATTTTTGAAAAAAGAAGTTTAAAGTTTTTTTTTAAAAAAATAAATTTGGAAAGTGACGTCATAACGTTATTAGTTTTGTTAAAACTAGATTCCTCAAGTGCATCAGTCAAATGAAGTAAGATCAAACTGATTGCACTGGGGTTAAAAACAATGTTTTATCATTGCTGATAAATTAATTTGTAATAAATTAACGTGGAAAATTTTTAAAAAGTTTTGACATTCAATTCTATGAATAGGTGATAAGATTAATTGATAAGATAAAATTTAGAATTTTTGGTAGTTTTATATTTTAGCTCCGCTGCTTGGCGAAACCTGCTTGCGAAGTCTATTTTGTAGTACCGGTACCGTAGCGAATAGCTGTCTCGCCTAATAATTTATTTTTTTGCCGGTACTGGTGCTCTTCTCGAGCGGGTTTGGGGAAAATAGGAAAAAGGAGAGAAGGAACAAAAGAACCGATTTTTTTAAAAAATTATTTTACTGCATCCGTGTTTAGAAATTTGATGTCTGAAAATAGCCATATTGTTAACAATATTATTGCTGTAGCAATTTTGTTTGGCGCACCTAATTCATAATAGCACTTATGATGAGTAGTCTACTTAATAAAAGAAAATAAATAATTGATAACGAAATAATTATTATCTTTGTTGTTTACATTAACGGTTGAATTTCGCCGAAATTTTTAGATTTCTATTTAAACAGTCTAAGTTTTAGATAATCTACGAGTATTATTGTGAGAAAGTACAAATTTTTAATTGAATTGGAGATTATTTATCGGTAAGATAAAATTCAGAATTAGATTTTGGGTAGAAAATTATTTATCAATGCCCTTGTAGTTTTATTTATAAGCAGACTTAAAACTGCGTTCTTCTTAGCCATTACAGTACACTGTATTTGAAACTCTTCGTATCCACAAAGATGATAAATTTGCTAACATTCGCAGTTGCTATAAGTTGTATAGCAATGGTAGAAAATGGGCGGCATCAAGTAGGGCAATACTATTACCCATACGAGATTATACAAGCAGAAGATTACAGCTATGTTTCTGGATCTGATATTCATTATAATTGTGATCCGGATCCATGCGATGGAGACTATGATAAAGATTGTACGTTTGTGGGCAGAAATAACGGAGATTCTGTGCTTGGCTATTTTGGAGTCGATTTTGGTTCCGGAGCTGAGCAGATTCATATTCATCTATCCTGTTACAGAGATGCTAATGTATTGGGAAACATTTATTTACACGTTGATGATCCTGCCATTCCTTCATTTGTGGTCATACCCATCCGAAGAACCGGTGGACATTGCCAATTCTTGACGGTTTCTTCTTTCTTTTCTTACATCCTCAATGGAACGCACGATTTGTATTTTTCTTTTGAAGGCGCTCCATCTACTGCAAGCGATCTTGATATTGATTGGTTTGTTTTTAACAAAACTTCAGATTTTAATTAATGATTATAACTAAAATTTAATTATTGTAAACGTAGCAAATTTTTATTAAATAAATCTCCGTTAAGAAAATACGAGTAATTACGATCGTTCGCAATAAATATTGATCAAATAGAATTCTTTTATTATTACTTTATTTACCGAGATATTTTTTGTTAAAATAAAATTTTTTACTGTTTAAACATTTTTCGCATTAAAATTGTTTGCAGTTGTGCGCAAAAATATTTTTTATTCTCCCTAAATTCGTTATACAAAAGATATATTTTTTTTTTCTTTTTTTGTAAAATTAATTATAGTAATGCGATGTTGAGCCCTAAAATTTAGGTTGTAAAAGTTTATAACTTATTTCAAAAAAAAAAATTTATATTTTTTTTTTTGCTTCCTATCTCTTGTTTACAATTTTCCTCGGCTTTTATTTTTCAATTTTCTATTTATTTTTCGTCGTTGAAAGTAAATGTGATTATATGTAAGTGGGGGATTAATAGCCGAGGAAATGTAATAGGGTGTGTTCCCAAAATATTTGTTTGTATTGCTCGTGCGTAAGCGAGGGTGGTTTAAGACTAAACGCTATTTTGTAAATTGAGTCGAAAATTGGATCTCGGTTGCGATTTTCTCTTCACTTTTATTTATTTATTTTAAATAAATAAATAAAAAAAAGTAAATAAAAAAAAAAGATGTTAAGGCGCCATCTAACGGCGTGGATCAGACTCTCCTCTTCACCTAGGCATTATTCAATTCGATTCCAATACTTTTTTTTTTCTTTCAACCTATACCTTTTTCTTGCACTCCTATATAATAATATAAAAAAAAGAAAGAGAGAAAAGAGAGAATTTTTTGTCGTCTGCTTTCAATTATTTTCTTTTTCTTTAACTTTTTCAAGATTTTTCACCCACCGATTTTCCATCGGAATTTTTTTTTTCATCCTTCTTCTCTATTTTCATTTCATCGCGCAGTGTACGGTATGAGAAGAGCGGGCGAGTGAAGTGTTGAATTGTTGGGGGTGGCGCACAACAACAATAATATCGAAGTGAAATGGAGGAGGAATAAGAAAAAGCGAAATGAGAGGCGGGTGTTTTTTTTTTTTGCTTCATCTCCTACTTCCAATTCCACATAAATTCAGCTTCTTCGAGGCTTCATTTTTTTACCCTCGTCTTTTTCTATCTGCTTGTATATTTATCTCGCCGGCTTTGTCATCCCTTAACATTTTTACCTTTGTAAACGCCTGAATAAGAGTGTTGAATAGTGGGTGGAACCGTTGAACATACGGGAGAAGGCTATTGTAATATGTATTAGAAAAACAGATTTTGTTTCACTCGCTGAATTACAATTCCAATTCAATTCAACGATCAATTCTCATCTTTTTCTTCCTTTTTTTTTTACTCATGATTTTCTCTCTTCCTTTCCACTTTTCCTCCCTTTCAACATTCAACAGCCACCTGAATATTTTATACCGCATCAAAATAACAAAGAAACACCTATAAAATTCATACTATTTATTGGTTTGCGGAATAAAATATAATTCGAGCATTTATCATTAACTTTTAAGTGCATTTTCTTTTTTATTTATTTTTTTTTTTTTAAACAAAAATGGTTTTTCTTTTTAAAGATTAGGTGGAAAAATCATTTATTTTTGATTTGTTATTTTTATAATATCAAAAGTGTATTATATTGGAGCGATCTAGGATGGTTTAATAAGTCTATCTTTTTCAAGTGTTTTTGTGATATTTTTTGGATAATTAAATTATGGGGTTTTATTTGGGTTTTAGTGTGGCGATGCAGCACGCTTGAGATAATTTGCCCTTACTTAATTGGTTTCGGAAAGTGGTAGGGGGATAATGAAACGCTGGATAATCTCTTGTTAAAACATTTTTCCATTAAAAGACAAAATTACTTTATAGATTTTGAGTAAAATGAAGTTTTAAGTGCCTTTTTTTTACTGGTAACAAAATTTTACCGACAGACGAGACTGGACAGTTAACAGATTAACGAAAATGATCGATTACTGTATCGAATATATATAAAGGCTGATTTTATACAAGAATGATGTGTTATAAAAATATTTTTCGCTTTTAAAATTTAGTCTGTGCTTATTTTTATATATTGATTTTTTAATTTTTTAATTATTTTGTTTTTGATCTTTTTTCTAATTGTTGTTTTTTTTTTTATTCTAGGTAAGAAATAAAGTTTATAAAATTTAAAAGATATTGAACCGGAACTAAAATGAGTAAAAGCTATAAGCAGGTTTGTGATTTAATTAATAAAATAAATACCCTAATTATTACATTCAGGATAATGGTTTGTAAGCAATCTTAGGTATCGTTTTAATTTGTATTTTACTGCTATATTTTGCAGAGTTAATAAGAATATTAATCTGTACAATACCCAGTAACCGATTTAATTTTTTTTCTTAAAAAATTTTGTTAGTTTTATTCTTTTTACGAGCACAAGTGCTGGTTAAAAAAAAGAAACTGTATTAATTATTCTCTAGGTTTATCTTTTATACTACGCTATCCAACAATAAAACCAATTACTGTACTGTACACAAGTTTTCTATAAACTTTGCACACAAATATTTTATAACTCTATTGTATGTTTCAATCGTTAAAAATCACGTAAAATTCAATGGAGAAAGTTTAGCTGCTGTCCAGTTATTGAAAGAGGACATTTTATTCTTAAATTAAATTACACGCATAAGATACTGTAGTTTAAATAATTTTGAAAAGTATCGACTTTGTCTTTCGAAATCCGTCAAAATAAATTGTTTCCGTGTTCCTGGAAATGACGTACCATTAAACATTATGAAGACTACTGTATTAGGAAACCAGAAATGGCACTCTAAAACACTTCGTAATAATGGTTTTATTGTGGATAGCGGCAGTTTCAAAGATATTGACATAGCCTCATTATTTTTTACTTCGTTTTAACTAATACAGTGAGCAACGCGGTATAATATTAAGAATAGCGCTTTCCGTGCATGTGCAAGCCTAATAAATTTACAATTATTTTGACAGTGTATAAAAATCTAATAAACAGTATAATTATAAACAACACTGTCGACCAGTTGGTTCTCCATCGTTGTCACAGTCGCAGTAATAAATTATCTCGCGTGACGAAATTAAATCTTTATAATGTGTGAATAAGTTGCATTCGCGGATGTAATGACCATTAGTGAAAGGTGTCGAGTGAAACACTTGTGACAACAAATCAAAACCTAATGTTTTGTTTACTTTGAAATTGCATCACGTTCACGTTCTTTTTTAAGTGCTTTATGTCATTTAGCTTTCATAAAATGCAATTTTAAGTGACATAAATTTAGTTAAAAGTTGTTTTTATTTATTGCTATAGACGGTTAACGTCATTGAAATTTACCTTGACCTCTCTCCAATGAGATTTGACAGAAGGAAGCTTTCTTCCTCCTCCTCTCCCCCTCCACCTCACCCTATTCACTCCTCAAGAATTTAACCCCTCCCGCCCTTTCCCCTACTTCTACACAAACCCTCACTTTTAACGTTATTAAATTGGCAACCGAGCGCCGTCTTACGTCACTATTAATAAAGTTGAAGGTTAAAAGCGATCTCGTGCTTTGAAGAGGGTATTGTTGAGGAAGCAAAGTTATTTAGTGAGTACTGCGGGTGAACCAGGGTAAGATGGGAGAATTTGGTAGAGGGGTGGTGGGGGGAAGGAGGGGGGGGGGGTTAAGTTTTGTGTGTGTGTGGTAATTGAAGTTTTGAGGTCAATTAAGGATTGAAGTTGACACCTATCCGGATCAATTTCAAACGCGAGATTTCTCTTTATTTTGACGAAGAGAAAGATGAATGACGCTTCTAACTACTTCACCCATACCTCCCTCCAAAAGCTGTCTTTTTACACTCAGAACACGTCATCACCAGTCGTCTTGAGCCTAATTCACACTAGGTCAGCTGTTTTCATTATTTGTACAGTGCACTGTATTTTAATTATTCGTAATTGGCGGACGCGTACGTGTTGATGACGGCACTGCCAAGTAGTTCTGGAATAAGTACACTTTTTGTATATCAAATTGTAGAATAAATATTTTGAGTTTACTAGTTATAAGTAGCAAAATATAATAAAATCAATAATAAATGATTAAATATTTATATTTAACAATATTGGCTTCTCTTAAAAGATCAAATTTGGAGATGTGGTGAGTTACTTGTAATAATTTCTGTTTTAACAATCGTTGTCTCTTAAAACTTCTTTTTTTTTTTTTTTTTTTGAATATTGTTATTGCCTTTTTCTGAAATTAATATGGCTTATTCGGACATTTAATAAGTAAAAAAATGTAAAAGTTTTTGTTAAGCTTCAAATGTTTTCTTCTACAGTAGTCGCCAAATGCACGAATCCAAGTTTCACTGTAAATTCAAAATAATTGCGTATAGTACATGTAAAACGAAAACGACTTTTAAAATTCGTTAATGCAATAATTCAGAAAATAATAAAATTTTACGTTGTTTTGAATAGTTACAGTATAAGCCACATTTTTATTTTACGTACTGTTAGATTTGATGATTAAATCAAGTATCTATTCTAGGGATTTTAGGCCTACTTGATTCACGATTTAGCTTATTAGGTAGAATTTAAAACCTACTTACGGTATGCAAAAATGTTGTATAATTAAACCGACTTAAGGTCAATATAATGTATGAGAGAAGAAGGAAAAAAATTAAGTACAATTTATTAAAGCCTGTCAATTTCAACGCGTTTACCAATCTAAAAGCAAATTTGCCTAAACTGCGTTCCCTAATTTAATTTGGTCTATTCATTTAACTTTTTTTTTTTTTAAATAGAAAATTTGTTGTGTGACATTTTCTCATTTTTTTCTCATCAATATTTTGTCGACAATGTTGATTTTGGTGTGGGTAGCGCTTAATGACATAGATGCGAATGCAGTGTCACCAAACTGCAAGTGTATTAAGCCGATTATATTTAAAGAAATTCTCTTTTGCCGTCTTTTCTCTCGCTTTCTCGCTGTTTCTAAACGAAGTTAATTATGTGATTGCTAAAGGTGAAGCGAAGTTGTAGCTAGTCATTAACATTTTCAGCTCAAGAGATAGCTAAAGATAGAGCGAGAGAGAGAGAAATCTCGTTGTCTGCTGGTGTTTGGCGAACGAATCCACTAAAAAAAAAATAAAAAAAAAAAAAAACACAAAAAAAATAAAATAAAGAGGAGGATTGGGCGACGGGGCGGAAGTGCACAGAAGAAGCTAATTGGGGCAAGTGGAATGAGTGAACGAGTGCGTTTGAAAATGGAACTAATTTGAATATAAATGTAGCAAATCGAATCTTATTCTCTCTCATAGCTTCACTTTTCGAATTTCTAAGCAAAAGCTTAATTCGATGAGCAGATAAAAAGCGAACATGAAAAGAAAGAAAAAAAAAAAAAAAAAAAAAAACAAGAAATAAAAAAAAAAAAAAAAAGTTGCAACAGCGTCCTCTTACGGTGATGTCTGAACTGTGGAGTACTCTACTTGCACTTGTATTAGTAAAGGTAATTGCATCAACGTCCGAGCAATTTCTGCGCTTAATTTTATCACTTTAATCTATTAAGCGAGTTGGTCAGTTTCTGTTTTTTTTTGGACATTGTGCACTGTCCGATCTCCCGCATCGATGGTCAACTGCCATTCGAGTGGATCACTTGACGTACCATACTCTCGTTCTTTGGACAGCTTAATGATATAATTATGTGAATCAAAAATTAGTTTCTATTCATTTCAACAGACGATTCAGATCTCAAATATAAGTCGTTTCTCTCTCTGAATGACCCTTACATCCCCGGTTCAAGTGATTATGCTGTTTGTATTGTCGATGTTTAATAACACGGTACAATAGAATTTGCCAAATAAATGTATTGAGGAATTTCAGTCATCTGTTTTTTCTTTAAAAAGATTTTAACCGATAATGTTATTATTCTTCCGATTATTCTCAGTCTTAAATTTTATGTTTTATGTCGACGAAAATATCGACTGAGAAGCCTTTAGGATTATATTAATAAGCTCATTGTTTCCTGTTTAAAGTAGTTTTTTTTTTTTGAATTATGCATAGAATAGCATTTTATAAATAAAGTACTGTATACAATTTGTAAAATTTCTATCAAGAGGATAGAGGGGTGATATACAGTATTTTGATTTTCATTTAGGTGTTGTTTTAGCCCCCTCGTCGGCAAACTGCGGCTCTAGAGCCAAATGCGGCTCTTTGGCCTCTTGAGTGTGGCTCATCCACAAAATCCTACTTGCACCGTAAAATGAGGAGAAACTGTCCCAACTGTTAAAAATTTTATTATTTTGTCCAAAAAATGGACAAAATTTGTCTACCTTCCCAAAAAATTTC
>JAQGAZ010003187.1:0-12884 GCA_034692225.1 Polydesmus complanatus
TTTTATGTTGACACAGACCACTTACTTATTTTATAATTTTTGCTGTTATGATGGTGTATATTATGTTATATTTTATTCATTTGTTATTTACTGTATTTAATTAGTCGCTTTAATGTGTTGTTGCATTATCTTGTTCGATGTTGTTTTGTTGAGGGTGGGTTTTTTGCTGATGCAAGATTATATTAAGAATCTTTTTTTGAAGTTTGACCATTAATGGTCGTCAAACAAGTAATAATAAAAAAAACATTTTACTACTCAACCTTCCTTACTTTGGATGTTACTTCCACCAATATTAACAACTAGATGGGGATAGTATTAGCTGTGCTCCTACCAAAGTACAGGTGAGTTCAATTCTAGAAACTCAGAGAAATAGAATTCAAAATGTTTTTTTCGTGTTTCATTAATCCGAGTTTTAACAAACACCAAGCATTTCCTTTCATGTTTCTTTAATCTAAGTGGGATTATAAACCTCCTACCTTGCCATACTAATAATATTAAACTCCTATTTACTACTCCGTATTAATTTTATAAAAAAAAAAATATTTTATTTGCATTTAAATTGGAACTTTTACCAGCATTATTGAGTTTTATTAAAACCCACTTTCGTTATATAAACACCATTAATAAAAATCAATACTTAATTAGGAACAAGAGTAAAAAATATTTATTCATCTCTAACTAATGGATGGAAAATATACTTTATAACACTATTATTTTAAAATGTGTATTTAATAATTTTAATTTTTTTTTGCTGATGATCGATATTTATAAATAAAAACATCTTAAGCTTTTAAAATAAAAGCATATTTCTCACGTTAAATAAACAAAAAAGAAGGATAGAGAGCTCAGTAGAAAATGAATTCCATTTATGACGTTTACGCGTGGAAAGGCATGGTAGATAAATACACCGGAAGCATCCCTCTACCGAAAGCCTACGAGAGTAAAAATCATTCCAAAGTATGGCGAATTTTCCTGCATTACATTTTTCCCCATCTTTTTTTAGTTATGGGTCTCTATCAACCGCTTATGATGTATTACATGGGCGTCGTTAAACCTCCTCAGCACAACTTAACCGACATTTTAATCCAAATCTTGAAATGGATCGTTTATTTGGGTGGATTTCTCACCTGCTTCACTCTGCACTTCCGGCTGAGCAAGCGCTTACTTATCTATCTTGAACTACATGGAAAAGTTGAAACAGTTATCAAGGACAGTCGAATTAGACTCAAATGTTTCGCTAACTGTTTTTGGATCCTCCATACTTCAGTAGCAATTATGTCTTCGTTGTCGTTTCTCTACATAAGATTCGAAAAAATGAACAGACAGGAAGAATACGCGACTTTTAAATTTGTGGTTCTTATCGTCAATGTCAACATGAGTTTGTGTATCCACACCCAGCCTCATTCGCTCTACATTATATTCCAACACGTGTTGAAGCATGGATTCAGACAACTTTTAAAAGAAATTGAACAAAATCGAATGAAAGTAGACTTAACTTCGGAAGTAAGATGGGAGAATTTGAGAAGATATCGAGAGTTGTACTGTTCCTTGTGTAGATTGAGTTGGCGGTTAGATGACCTAGTGTGTCCCTTGATGCTCTACCAGTTTATGCTCTGTTTTGTTAGAGCTGTTTTTTGCGCAACTTTCGTTAATTTTGAGTTTACATCTACAAATGTGAACAGCTGGATTGGGATTGTATTGGCCTCTTTCGTCCTCATTGGAGTTCCTCAATTCGCCTATGCTACCAAAGGACAGGTGAGTGCAATTGCATAAATAATTTAGAGACTGTACACATGCTCCAAATCATGATGGCGCCAATAACAAGCCCCAAAATCCGTACCTAATTAGAGGTGCATTTTTCCACTTGCCACAATTCTTTTTCCGTAGAAGAACGTAAATTTTGGTCCCAAACTAACCTGTCCTAAAGTCCAAAATTTAAGTTGCAATCACTCTTATCAAAATCGGCATTCCTAGAATCTGTGCAATAGATGGAGGATATTGGTTGAGGTTGTTTTTATAAATGAGTGAAGTGGAGGTGAAGCAGCAGGTCCAAGGGACATCCCTCCCACTTGTAGGCCTACTTTTCCTGCACAATGTAACCACACCCCTTGTCCCCACAAGTAAGAGGAGAAAATGTTCACCAGCATTATTTGCATTTAAATTGAAACTCTTAAAAGCATTATTGAGTTTTGTTGACATCCATTAAAATAAACACGATTCATACAAATAAGTGTTATAATGCAGGTTAATTGGGAGGTGAGGTGTATTGAGCTTATTATACTATTTGGAGAATAATTTTATTTTGTTTTACTGCTGATCGATATTCAGTTAAACATAAATACGTCTTAAGAGTTTTATAAGCATTCAAAACAAATTAAAAGTTTAGTATGCATGTGAAATGAACAAAGAGCTGAGTTGAGAATGAACTCTATATATGACATTTATACCGTATTACGTCGCCTATAGCTGCCAGCCAGTATATTTGAAAAAATAATTTCAAAAAAAACGAACTGAATTACTCGTACAATTAATTTTTACAGTAAAAAAAAATTTAATTACTGTAGGTTATTATACATTACATTTCCACATTAAAATCTGTATCTGGGTAATCTTCTTTTTCTGATTGAAAAGCCACTATTACTTCTTTTTTAAATGCAAGAGTGTAATTCTTGCATTTTTTATCCATTTATATTACTGTGTTTGACTATTTTTACCCGGTAAATAACTTTTAAATACCTTTTAAATACGGTAAAGGTTTTGCCTTTTCTATTCTCTGTACATCTGTACATCTTGTACATCGTATTCCAACACATGTTAAAACATGCTTTTCAACAACTTCTAATTGACATTCAGCGCAATAAAACTAGACTTAAAATTGGAAGTGAAATGGGAAAATTTGAGGAAATGCCGACTGCGGATTGTTCCCTATGCAAGTTAAGCATGTTATTAGAAGACTTAGTGTCCTCATTGTTGCTCTATCAGTTTCTACAAAGTTTTATCCACATTGTTTACTATGCTACCTTCGTCACTTTTGAGCTTTCACTCGCCAATTAAACAGCCTAACAGGATTTGTGTCGATGGTTTTCGTCTTCATTTTGGTTCCTCATTTCGCTTATGAAACAAAAACAGCGGTGAGTTTACTCTTTGAAATCTTAAGTTAAGAGGAGAGGTTAAGTCAAACTTAAAACAACGACAAAAACTTTAATCTAGGAACAGTTTTGTCCCAAAAATAATTTTGAGTTTTAAGGAGAAAATAAAATAAAGAAACAAAATATTATTTTTCCCTCTGTTAAATTATCAGACAACACTGCTCAGTCTGAGTAGGATATAAGTGTATTGAATAAGACAATTATTTTATCTCTAAAAGTAAACTATATAAGAATTTTGTCCTCTATAAGTAAGTTTACTTACCATTTTAATAAATTAATTTGTTTTTGTTGTTTTCAGGCGGATAAAGTGCTGCCTTCTGTCTACTCCTCCTTCCACTTCAATGACAAAAAGATGAATGATGAGGTTGCACTTACATTTATTAACCAATTTAAGTAAAGTAATTTTTAAATTAGTTGAACGCGTTTTGCATTCAATCCATGTATTTTCACTGCTCTTTCACCGCTTCCGGATTCTTTCAAATTGACCGGAAGTTAATGTTATCGGTATTTTAATTTTTTTTTTGTTTGGGAAGGGAGAGAATGATTTTCTTCCTCACCCCCCCCCCCCCATCAATTAATCATTTAATGTTTTTCAGATAATTCAATCAGTAATTTCTCAATGGGTAGTGTTCTATAAAATCCACACCCACTCACCTCCTGCTTAACGTCACTGACTGCGTACATGGTGCCTTCAACCCGTCTAAAGAAGAAAGGCAATAAAGAGCCATTTTTTTTTTCTTCTTCTCATTGATTTAATAAGCCTCGCACCTCTAAACTTAATAATTAATGTTATTTAGACTTTCTCATTATAACAATGGTAACTATATTATAACAATGTATACTAGTTAATATGTGAATGCAACATTTATAATAGCAATTAAAAATGATTAGAGAAATTTTGCCAATTTAGTGGGGACTATGGGGGAGCCAATCATGGCTCGATAAGTGCACAAGTGTACACTTGTATGTGTTCATATGCAACTTTTGAAGACTTATTACAGAGTAGGGTTAAGTTAAAGTGTCCCAAAATTAAGCCCGAAATTTTCAAAAACGCGCTGTTTGTTTCCTGGTTTCCAAAACGTTATGGAGTAATTTAAAGCGCTAAATATTTACAGGTTTAATGAAGTGAGTGTGTCAAATTATCAAATATGGTACACCAAGCAAAATTTTCAAAAACTGCATTATAAACTTTTAAAAAAATGTTCTTTGCCCCGTACCATATTTGACTCAGTATGCGGTAAGAGGTTAAATGGATAATTTGCCTAAACTGCTATACAATTTTATGTATTTTTACAATTTCTTAACTTGCATTTTGCCAATAAATTTGCGATTTTGCTGTTTCTCGATTTTCACGCTCAAAAAGATGAGCATGAAGTGAAGGTGGGTGTCAACAGAAATTGAAGTGATACAATTTACTGGAAAGAGAATAGAAATACGCCTAAGCTTTTTTAAAGATTGGTAGTAATAACACTTCAAATAATCAATCAAGCCAGATACGCTAATTGCAATTAATTCTTCTTTAACTGTGTAAAAAGAGATTAAAATAACGAAAAGAATCCCGAGAAAACGTTTTAATTGATGCTTTCAACGCTTTATCTCTGTTTTAAAAACTCAATGCATAAGTGTGCTAACTACTAGTAGCAGCTGAAGTGTCATCGAAGACAAGCGTGGCCAGGAGGAGAGCGCCTTAAGAACTTGTATGCATATTAAGTCATTAGAAACACTTGAAAATAGCTTAGAATGTGTAGGCCTACCTAATAGAAAAAAACCGGATCAGCTTTTAACATAAGAGAAATAAAATATTACTAAAACTTAAAACTTAATTTAATCTACGCCATAATAATATTACTACGGTCAAGTTTGTACATAATTTCTTTGAAAAAAGTTGCACAAAGCAATTAGTAAAAATGTTGTACAGTGTAACCCTAGCTTATCATTTTTTAAAATAAAAGTTTTTAATTGTTTTTGTTTCATTTTTTTATTTCTTGCTGTCGTTTAAAATTATAATAGCTCGTAATAAATTTTGATTTTTTATTGTTATGTTTATTTTTGAGCTAAACAGTTGCCGCATTAATCAAGCAGGAAAAAACAAGATACAAGACAACACACGTCAAAGCAAAAGTTTGTCATAAAAATTACACATAATAATAATAATATAAATTATAAAATGCAAGTTCATTGTCATTAGATTAAAATGTGTGAGAGAGATAAAAGACGTCTTTTGGACGTCTTTGCCTAAGGATACTTGGAATATTTGACTCGTGGTTTTCGACGTTTTATTTGAAATGGTCGACTTCTTATTTGAGTTTTTCGGCTCTTCATTTGAAGTTTCCGGCTTGTTACTTGACGCTTTCGATTTCTTACTTCTGGTTCCTGGCTTTTTTCTTGGGATTTCCGGTTCGTCATTTTTACTTGTAGTCGCCGTCAGCTTCCCTAGTTTTTTCTCTAAAAATCAAAACAAATAAACATCAATAAATAAATATAATGTTGTTCATTTTTGATGATGTGGGAGAGGGGGCGGAGTTCAGCGAAGCAAAACAATAATTACAGTGTCGTATATTGAGAAAAAATGAGGTCACCTGTTTCGCAAAAAGCCCCATATTATTTCATCATTTTGCTATTAATAATAATTAATTGTGAAAAAGGTTAATCAATTTTAATAATTTTGATTAATTATTCTGAAATTTAAAATCTATTTTTTTGCAATATTTAACTTGAAATGATTTTTGTGTTTCTACATATTTTAATGTATGAATAACGTTATTAAACAATGTAGGTTAGCTTAACACTGTGATCCATAGCCCCATAGTGATTGGCAAGTACTAGAGAGGGACCAACGCTCATTAAAACTTTATAAAATTACTAATAAAAATTATTCTTAGGGAATAATAAAATAATTCCTTTACCTCGTTTAAGACCCATTTTTACTTAATGTTGAGGAGAACAATCCAGACGAACGAGTGACACAAGGACCGTACACTGCCTTCACCAGGGCTGGAAAACAACCACGTGTGTTTCTGTCATTTAAAACCTCTGTATTTCCGCATGACTTCTTGACGAAACCCCGTCTCCCATCACCAGAGGGAACAGATGAGAGAGAGAAAGAGCGGTTAAAACCGATCTCAAACCCAAAACAAACATTTTAATTTCTTTGTTATACTTTGGAATTGGTTAGAAACTGGTTTTGGAAGATTCAAAGGCTAAATAAAATATTTTCAGTAAATTCAACGAAATGTTATTTTTAGAACAATAAGCCATTTTCAATAAAAGTTTTTATTTGACGTTCACACAAAGGATGTGTAGTAGCGTATAAGTTTCATAAATCAAGCAGGAAGAAAAATGTTAAAATTGTTTCGCGTTCTATGGCAAAAAAACAATAAATAAAACAAGCAAACGAATTAACCTACCTACCCAGGTTAATAGGCTTTTATTAAAAGAAGATAAATTCTTTCCTGACTTTTGTTTCAAACTTGAGGATCTTCAAGCGCCCTATATTGTTGTGCTTATGCAATTGACTTCAATCTTTTAACACGTAAATTAAAATTCCATAAATTCTTCAAACTCCAAAAATGCAGTTTTTTAACACAAGCAAAAACAAGAAGTAACCATGGTAACTAAAGGCATTTGGGTTGTTTCATTTCTTGGACCCTTCTTTAACTCAATTAAAACTTGGTCTTTAGAGGACAAAATTATACCCCCATTCAAAGAGCTTTTTAGAACTATTTTCTAAATAACATTAATTGACCGACATTATTTTGGAAACTTTTTTCGGAAATAAATTTCCAATAGCTTAAATAGCTTGGTATAACGAAATTTTAATTTTATTAATTTGCACCCACAAAAGATGAAAAATTATAATACCTGTAATAATTTTTACAAAAACAAACAAAATGGCATACTACATTTTCGAATTTAAAAACATTTTTACTTAAAAATAATCAATTTCTTTCTACTAAGCTTATTTAGCACGCTTAAGAATGTGAAAAATGCCTACCTCCTCACTCAACAACGTCTTACTGTATTAAATCTATTTTCATCGTTTAGTAAACGCTATTTCCAAGTTTAGTGCGTTAATTAATCTTTAAAATTTACCGGTAGTACCCGACTTTTTTATTATAAACTTATAAAGTAGGCTAACTGATTTTTAGAGCTCAGGCAGCAATTTTATAGTATAGATTTCAAATTTTAGAGTTTAATTATTGTTTAGTGATAGATTTTGGAACTTAGTGACGGATTTTAGGGTTTAGTGCAATGTAAAAATCGATACATTTACTAAACTAAAAATTAATTCTAGCTAAAAACTAAATCTTTTTTTGCAGACGAAAAGCACCCACAAAAAATTAAAAATTATTATTACCTAATTTCATCAAAAACAAGCAAAGGGCACACTAAACTTTCGAATTTAGAAGCATTTTTACGTTAAAAAAATTAATTTTGGTCTATTAAACTTGGTTAAGACGTTTAGGCATGTTCATGAGGAAACCTAAATTTATTGGCTTAACACAAAGAGCTTTGAAAGGTGCTGATTGGCTGCTGACTAATGATGACAAAGGGCTTAAGAATGAGGTTACCCGTTTTGTCAGTAAAGAAGACCCCGTAGTTTGGTCTTCATTGTGCATAGCAGCATACAGTCAGTAGGTGCGTTCGCAGTGTACGTTTGAGCAGCAAAAAACAACGTTGATTAGTGTGTGCTAGACCTAAATAAATTAAATTCTTATTAAAATTAATTTGTTTCCCGCAAAAAATCTAGAAAATGACAACAAGAAACAGTAAGAGACAAGTAGAGCAGGCAGTCGGTTCTCAAGCTCAAACATGTCAAGACTTATATTTTACTCATTTTTAAAACAATTATGATTCTAATTATATTACCTTTATAACTATAAAATATAAAAATGTAACTGTGTTAAAAATATAAATAAAGACAGTGTTCAATTATGTGGATTACTCAACTTCTTTAAGGTATATTTTGGAAATTTTGATATGCTAATGAACAAGTTTAATCATTCAAGTAATGCAATGAGAAAACTATACAAGTGGATTTGTGGAAAGAATACATTAAGACAGTAAAGAAATTAAAGAAGACCCTGCAGAATACAAACAAAAATATATTATTTTATTAAAGAAATGTTTTGTTTTCAGATGATGCTGTTCTAAGGTACCCTATAAATTATATTAAATAGTTAAAAATTAAATTAGAGATTAGTCTAAAGAGATGTCTAATTAGATACAGTATTTGCGGATAATGCTTATAAATTACGACCACATGATTTTGAATTATAATGTTAAGGATAGAATAATCACACTATTAGGATAAATTAAATGACTACGTAACATACATGACGATACTGTATTTGTACCGCAATGTTAAACGTAATAATATTAAAATAAACATAATTTTTATTATGCATAATAAAACTTTTTTCAACTTTAAAAATAAACTGTAGAGTGTAGAGTCGACTGTTGTCGAACATTGTCGACTTTGCAAACATATCGAGCATCTAGAAATATAACATGCCACAATGAGTTTCAAAACTTTCTCCACTAAACAACTAAAATTTAATGTAGTTTTTTTGTTTTACTAAACAGATCTGTACAAAAATTGTAAATTATAAAATACAAAATAATCACAAAAATCTACAAGTAGTTTTAAAGTTCTTAATATTTTGTTGCCTCTAATTGAAGTTATGAGCAATAATTCCGGTAACTCTTTTAGCTTTAGTAGCCTACTCTTCTTTTTATCTCTAATTTTATAGACAAAATTGTTTCATCTTAAAATTTCCGTTTATGTTTTAAAAAACCAAATTAATTTTAATGAAGTACTGTAATATTTACATTAATAATATTTGGTTTAATAATATTAAGAAACGGAGTAACAACTTCTACTATAGAACATAAAATCAGTAAAAGAGGTTCCTATTATAATTGTGACAAAATCATAAAACTCGCATTAAAATTAACGAAACTCAGTCTAGCTAGTTATTCTTTATAGAAAATTATTAATGGCAAAAAATTTATTATGTTTTTTAGTAAAACGATTACTGTAGTAGGGTTTAAAATAGTACGGCGTTTGGCATACTCAATGTCAGTTGAAATGAAAAACAATAAGAAAATAATACTCGTAATTCTTATGTCGATCAAGACTTAAAAACCCTTTAAATTTTTTTTAAGGTTTTATAAATTTAAGTTTGGTCAATATAAGTTTTTAAATAATATAATTTAATAAAATTAATTTAAAATAAAAAATAGTAGTAATAATAATGAAAGCTGTCGATAGTTCATTTAACCGCCGCCAGAGGTCGGTACGTTGAAAGTACACGTCACACTCAATGTCGTCTGCTATTTTTTGAACAGAGCACGAAGAGAAAGCTGCTGTGTCGCACTTTGACTTTTACTTAATCTAAATCTGTAATAAGTATGAATATAATTTATAATTATAACTAATGAAGTAAATGTAATATGTAACAATCCTAACTAAACTTAATTGTTTAAAAATTAGAAATAGCCAACTTTTAATAAAGAGTTGCTATTGACGTACACTGTAGTTGCGTTAGGCACGTCGATTCGCATTTTGTTGATCAACGACTTTGAATTCTTCACATCTAAAACAAATATTTTATAATTTAACTTTTTTTTTTAATTATTGACGTATGTAGCAAGTAGGCCTATCATACAAAAAAGAGTATTTACGATTTCAACTGATAATTATATTGCAACATCGTTCATTGTTTTACACAACTCCCCTACGGGAAATAACAACAGGTATTATAATATAATATTTCGATGATTATTATAAAAGAGATACATTTTTAATTAAAACTCTAATAATAACATAAACTAAAATAATTGTTGAAATCGCCGTCGATTAAAGATCACTTGATCGTATTGCGAAATTCTTTTTTCATTTATTTTCGAATGACTAATTAATTAGGAAATGACCCCAATCAACCCGTATAAATAGGGGGTCATTTCGATATGTATTATCACTCTTCTTTTGCCCTTCGATTTGAAATGATGTCTTGAGAAAGATAGTCTGGAGACTATAGCTTTTTGTAAACGAGTTGTTTATTTAGGTTAGTTTTGTTACATGTAGGTATCGAAAACACTCTACTTGAAACCAATTTAATTTGACCCGGAAGTGGGTAGAGAAACCGTAAAGGTCAGAAAATGACCAGGTGAAATTTTAATTAAGGTTTTATGAATTAAATTGAATTGGAACTTTAATTGATTAGAGTTCATTAGGATTGCTGATTCAGTTATAAAATTTCCATTTATGATTAAGGCAGAGAAAATGACAATTTTTATGGTGACCTTTGAGCTTTGCGTTGTGTTTGGGTGGTCGAAAATTAAGAGTCACCTAAAGTCATAAAAACCAGATCTCTACAAAGAAACTTAGAATTTTAAATTTCGAATTTAAAAGCGCTCAACACTTACTCTATTGACGTAATAAATTAATTAAAACGTCGTAAGAGCCTAAACCCTGTTGAGTCCCGCAAAACGCTTATTGCCTTGAACAACCTTAATTGAGTTTTAAATAATTAAGCTGTGAGACACGAGAATGAATGCTTAAATAATGACAAAAAAAATCTAACCATAAGTCTAAAGATAAGCCAGATTATACATAGAATTCCCTATCTGCATTTAAGAAAAAAAACTCGAATTCAAAAATCTTTGAAAATAATTTAAATCTACTCGGAGTTTGTTTTAACTAATTAAAAACCACGTCCTAGTGACTTATTTGAATTTTCGGAATTTAATTAAAAATAAAAAAATTTATTCCGTAGCGAGAATTGAATGACCGGCAGTGATATGGCGGAGATCACTACGTCAAATCTCGGGGTTAAAGGTTCCGAGCCCTGGATAGAGATGTTCCGGGCTCCGAGAGAATAAAGTTTATCTTTATTCGAAAATTTATTTTAATATCTAGGCGCCAGACTGTCTTGGAGAGGGAAAAAGAAATAAAAATTTTACTACGCAAAAACGCGGAAGGCGCCTAACCGTCTGGGAAGGTTTATGAATGAAAGAAAAAAAACTACTACGCGTTCGTAGTAGAAAAACCAGACATGCGGGCGACTATCGCGTAAAAAGGATAAGCTTATCTATTTACGCACCAGGAAAAAGGCGCGTTCAATAAAATAACCGGACGGCTTGAATTCAATGCTAATGCTAATAGTCCGGGTATTTAATTTTCGTTAGAATCCTTTTATTAAAATTTTTATAATTTATATTAAATTAGTTTCCCTAACTACCGGCTTATCCTATGTAGGTTTAATAATTCTAAAATAAAAATTAAAGGATGATTTGTACTTACAAAATTTCGAATGCTAGATGGATCTTCATGATTCTATTTAATCAATTAGACGCTACACAAACTATGATTAATTTTCGTAATTCGATTAAATAAAATCGTAGAAGTCGAATGTTACAATAAAAAATTTTTATTGTTTAGTTTTCTGTCAATTGTTAAACATTTAGCACGGATCACAAACAGGGTTCCACACTAATTTCACGCACACACATGTTCACTGTCAAATGTTTCAGGTCAATTAACAAGCATCAAAAATCGGTTTAATTACGCACTAATTGTTTTTGATGCCTTGTTATACAAATATATCGTCCGCGGCGTTGAATTAAATTACATCTAATTAATTGTTAAATTTAGTTAAACATAAAAATAATTTCATTAAGGAATAATTATTGCAAGAGCATTTCACCTTAAATTAATACTCTGCTTACGAGGCCAAAGTCACCGAAAGTTAGAGTTCAAGGATGATCAGACAGCGAGAAAAAGTCAGTCAGAAACGCACCTAACGTGTAGATCGTAGCGAGTGAAAAGTAGCAATCTATGGACGGTGAATGCGACAGGTACATTTATACCTTCGCCATTTGACGTCAGTTTTCAAAATGGCCGACGCCCTTTGGCAGGTAAAAATGCACGTCATCGGTCCGCGTCCGAAAAAGAGGTCAAAAGGACTCTAACTCTTGACTCTCTTTTCGAGAAAAGAAAATTGAAACAAAGAGAGTCCCTAAGCTGAAAGTTTGGGCTCGAATAACTCTCGGGTCTTTTCTTAACCTTAAGTAAGCCCTGGTCCATGGTGAACTCTGAGTTCACCTCTATTGGCGGGTACCACTCATTAGCGGAGATGAAGTGGGGCCCCAGAGTTATGAGAGCTCAAACTTTGCATAAAACACGTATCCAACAACAAAACTAACGGAATAACCGGTGATCTTTAACCCTGAATAACTTCCGGTTTCAGGGTCGCACCCAAATGTTTAAAGGCTCTATCTAAAGAGTTTCTCCGGATCTATAGAAAGAATCCTAGAGCGTGGAAATGCGAGTCCCGGTGCCGGAGTTAGTCCAGGTCAAAGACTAGCCCAAAACACGATAATAAGAAATGAAATAAAAAAAAGGATAAAAAAAAAACTTTTTACAAAAATTTTCTTTAATGCACTAAAAAAAAAAAATAATTTTTTGTTTTTTCACTCTAAAGTAATTAAAAAAAAACATTAAAATTTTAAATTAAAAAAAAATTAAAAAAATGGGAGCTGAATGTTTATACATTGTGCCCAAAAAAAAAACGTTAAATACTGTTAATATTAAAAAAAGCGTACCCAACTAAATTAGAATTAAATTATTTTAATAGTCTAAATATTTGAATGACACATGTAATAAACATCACTTTAAGGATTTTTTTAAAAAATTAATTATTAAATTTTGTGTTCAAAATGTCCCCTTTT
>JAQGAZ010003188.1:0-12875 GCA_034692225.1 Polydesmus complanatus
TTAGTTGTTGACACTAGTCTTATATGTTCATTTCCGGGATATAGTTTTTGAGCGCAACCCTTCACGTTTCCTGCTATTATAATGCTACTTGAATATTTTCTACGGAAAATATAATTTTAATTTAGAAAAAAAAAAGTTTTGATACACAATAAATTTAATTACAGTAAAACTTCTATTTCAAGACCACCACTGTAGAGGCAGACTAAAACTAGTCTAAAAGTGGTCTTCAAATAGAAGTTTTTAAATTTTTTTTTTTTGATTATATTGATGCTATTATAATTATTGTAATTGTTGTGGTTTTGACCTTTTGAGTAGAATTATATTAGTTGTAGTTGTAATCAAGAATTGGATTGCAGTGTGGTTGAATGGATACACTTCTAATACTAACTCACTAAATCATCATCGGTCACTGCGCACAATCACACTGCGCAGCATCTCACTGCTCTTGAAACTGAGACTTAAAATGAGGGTGGTCATGGCCTCATAGTAGAGGTGATCCACTATTAGAAGTGCATATCATGAGAAATTTGGAGGGACGCATTTGGGATGGTCTCGAAGCAAAGGTGGTCTTCAATTGGAGGTGGTCTTGTGTAGAGGATTTACTGTATAACAATAATTTTTTGATTGACTGCTTTTGAGATTTTTGTTTCCTTTTATCTTGGAATATTTCGAAATACAGATGTCCTGTTTATGCTTTTTTTTAAAAAATTAAATGGGATACATGGATTGTTTACTTGGATTTATTATTATTCTTATTTTTTAATCATACTGGTATTGATTTCATCAACTTTCCGTTGTTTTTTTTTTCTGTTACGGTTGAGGAAATGACGTTTACTTTCCTGCTTTATAATCAATTTTTTTTTGTTTTCTCCATTTTTATTTTTATGTAATTATATTGTCGGGGGGGGGGGGGGAGGGGATAGGAAGGAGAAGGAGTAACCTGTGGAAATTCTATTATTTAGCGCGTTGGAAGGTCTTTTAAACAGCTTCCTTACATCTTTCTCAACTTCTCTTCATAAGAGACACTGCTTGAAATTTATAGTACAACGATGGCATTGCCAAACGAAAAAGTGTTGTAACTTATTTTCAGTTTAACGAAATGTTTTGAAATACAGTGTAATAATATTAATAATTAATTAATAGAGAGCGGATGATATGAGCGCATTTCGGATAGTTCGATTTTCACTCTTTGAGTTATTAATATTGAATGACATAAGTTGTATTCCGACTTTTAGAACAATGATAGGTAAAAAGGGTGTATCAAGTGGTCTAAGATGAGCGATTGTTATCTTAAAATAAAACAAATTAAATTGAAGTGCCATTCAAAGTTAATCACAAGTTTTTTTTTTTTTACATTAAAAACCAATAATTATGTTTTTGTTAATAATAATGTATTCACCTTGAGCTTGCAAACAGCGACATCTATCGATGTACTGCCTCAACCGCGACCAGAAGAGTTTGTGTTCCGTAACGTTGTCTGTTTCCGGCCAAATGAGATAGGTTCGTGTGGCCATCAGTTTCTGCAGTGTTTTCGGTATAGCCTCCCCCTCCAAGTTCTCCAGCAGAATGAGCACCAAAACGTGACTTCCGTCCACAAACAGCTTGTGCTGCGCCATTTGGAGTTCCCACTGGCACCAGTTGCTGCGAATGAACTGCTTGGAGATGAGGAAAAGCGACTTTCGGCTTTGATCAATGGAGTCGATGACGTTGTCCATGATTGTCCCTACCGGCATAAAGTCTCGTTCATGGACGCACAGATGGAGCGCCAGTTCCTCCTTCTCTAGGTGGGCAATCAGCAGCTGCACCACCCATTTGCAGTCCAAGGAGCAATAGGACACGAATGCGTCATAGTTAAACAGTGTCAGATTAACACCCGAATGTTCCTTCTGGCGTTAACTCTGGCGCGAATTAAATGGTATAAACAGCGCAAGTGCCATTTGTATTTCAGTGATAGAAAAGTAATTATTGTCGTTAACAAAACCACAATTAACATGGGAAATAGAACATTAATCAACCAATTAAACACTTTTTCTTTGCATAGTTGAGGATCCATGTTTAAGTCAGTTATTGGCTGGTGTTGTCTTTGAAACCTGGAGGTTTTTTCATGTAAACTTTTTCTAAATTCCCATACAAATAAGCACACCTGATGTACAAATGTGTGTCTTGCCATCTACAAAGAATTATAAGTAGTATGAAGAAAAACCTAATAAGGACAAAATTTACTATTTGAGAAAACAATTCACCATAATCAATCCCTTCTTTTTGACTGTAGCCTTTTGCAACCAATCTGGCCCTTTGTCTTTGAATTTCTTCCTCCTTATTTGTATTTGTTTTGAAAACCCATTAGTAGCCAATGAAGATTTTATGGAGTGGTCTTGGTACTTCTTGGAATACATCTCACTTTTAGTGTTGATATCTCTCATTCATGGCTTTCTTCTACTCCTTGCAGTGATTTGAATACATGGCTCCTTCAAATGTTGATGGCTCTACCGTGGTTAGTAATGCCTTTTGGTTTTGTTTTTAGTTCATTTTTTTAATCTTCAAAGCTTCTTCTTCCTCTTCTGTGTCTGGTTCAGCTTTAAAATAAAATACAGTAGTTCTAAGTCATAATAAATACCTACCAAACTGCAATGTCTCCTGAATCTGGTTGGTTCTTTAGTTTGGTTTTGTGTCCTGGAGCCCATTAGAAAATGTGTTTCTATTCAGCTTTGACTTCAGAAAGTTGTATTGATGATGCTCTCTTCCAGTCTGGATATTTGATTTTGAATTGTTGCTGTAACTCTTCCTTTGTTTGTGCTGACTTTTCTTGACTTTTCTGTTTTCTTTCTGTGATGGAATTGGTTTTGCTTCATTGTTGTTATCATCCATGAAATCTTTGACTTTCATTTGAATGATCTATTTCCGTTTTGGATTGTTGTGCAGGGGGTGTTATATTGCCTGTTTAAGTATTAAAAAAGTTTGGAAAAATATACAATTATGCATACATGTTAAGTAGATATATAGTAAACTAAAACTAGAAAAAAAAATTTTATGAGACAATTTTTTTAACAAATAACCAGCCCTTATCCAGTGGCCATACCTTGTATATATAGAAAATAGTGGCTGAAGGTGGGGCTGGTGAGTCAGCTGAATAAAATAAATGATCCTTGGATTGGCTCAAGTTACTGGCTTCTCAGAAAAAAAGTAACTGTTAATATTGTAAACTTTATTTTCATTTGTTTAATGTGTTTTCTGTGTCAGAATATGTGTTAAAATGGTAACAAACAACCAAGAAAAGATTTTCCCACCTAGTGTTTGTATAGGGTTCGATCCAAACAACACCAAGCATATTGAAACAGTTAAAAAAACAACCATTAAAGGAAAAGCTTTAATAGATAAAGTAAGTAAAAATGATAAGTATAAATTTAATAACCAAAATTTATTAGGTAGTACAAAGACTTCAACAAATAAATGTAGCTCTTTCCATGCCTCCTATGACATCTCAGGACACTGAAGATCAAGATCCTAGGACAGCCTCAGGCAATGACAAGTCAGGATGTCCCGGACAGATTCATAAGTATAACATTTTTTTAAGATAGTTAGAAAAAGATATACTGAGCATGATTAGAATTCTGGATATAAAAATTAAAACGAAAAAATGATTAGAGGTGTGAACAGTATTTTAAAATTTAGTAGAAGAATTTTGATTTAGTAGAAGAGTTTTAATTTAGTAGAAGAATTGTGATCAGTATATGAAGATTAGTATAAGAGGTATGATCAGTATATGAAAAATAGTATAAGATGTGTTATCAGTAAATGATTAATAATTTAAAATTAAAATAAGTGATGAAAATTAAAAATTTGGAATTTGTCAAATTTAAGTATACCTATAACAAAAAATTTATGTAAAATTCAGAAAGTATCAATTCATAGAAAATTCTGAATATAAAAATTAAAATTAAAAAAATGATTAGAGGTGTGAACAGTATTATAAAGATTTGTATAAGAGGTGTGATCAGTATATGAAGATTAGTATAAAAGGTGTGATCAGTACATGAAGATTAGTATAAGAGGTGTTATCAATAAATTATTAATAATTTAAAAATAAAAAACACCATTTTGTAGATATCTGCTGTTGTATGATTTGGCTGTATGAGTTGTCACTATACTGATGTAATGTGTTATGAGATATAAGATTAAGAATTGCAGGCTTGGGTAATGTATAAGGCAAAAAGTTTCAAATTTTTAAATTACAAGAATAAAATTATTTCGAGTTAATAATAAGTGGTATTCATAAATCACTTGATTTCATTAATAAAAACTGGATTAATTCATTTTTGTTTGAGATTTTATATTTAAAACTAAATATCCAAAAAAATATTAAGATTAACAATCATGTTACCCAAAAAGCTGGATTGGCTTGATACTTGTGGAACTACATGGTAGAACACAATGTACAGTGTGAGTACAAAAAAAGGGAAACTCACAAAATTGCCCATAAAATATTTATTTCTCAACCAAATCGAGTGATTTTGTCCACATTTGTACTAAACATCCTAACAAATAAATGGCCATTTTCAAATGTGTTTAAAGTTTCCACCATTAGCTGAAATGCAGGCTCAAAAATGTTTCATGCCACAATTTCAAAATTTGCTCTTTTAATTCTGTGACATTGATCTTCAATCGGTACAGTTTCTACAGCATTATGCCCTAGACCTGAGGCTGAACCTAGTTGACTACTCAATATGGGGTGTAAAGGTACAGAAAGTGTACCAATCAATGATCAACAATGTTACAGTTAAAAGATAAAATTTTAAAATTGTGGCACATGACTAATAAATCAGTCATTGACGCATCAAGCGGTGAACGGCAGATACGTTTTTGAGCTTGCATTTCAACTAATGGTAGAAACTTAAAACACATTTGAAAATGGTCAATTATTTGTTAGGATATTTAGTACAAATGTGGAAAAAATCACTCGATTTTGTTGACTTCGATTGAATAGAATAATTTCATATTCTATTACAAATACTGTACATGTATGCGGTTTGGGTTTTGATGTTGGGTGGTCATTCTTAACTCTGGTTTTAGTAATTTTAATTAAATCAAAGGTTGTGTATGCTTTAAACCTTTTTTTCTGAGTAGCTAAGCAAGTACTCAAGTTTTATCTGGCAGTGAAATATAAAGTTTATTAGTACAGTATCAGAGATTGTATTCGCAGTGTAGCCTACTCGGCAGAATGAGTGGTGGTGCCCGATAATTTCATCAAATTAAATTTTAAAATCATGTTTTTGACAGTGCTTGTGGATTGATATAATATTAGGACACTTGAAAGGTCGAAAAGGATAGAAACCAGTATGGTAAGAAACTAATAATTATCTAGTAAATGTCATGTTGCACTAAAAAAAAACAAATGTGTTGATTGCGGAAAATATGTCAGTGAGGAATCATATCAATTTTGCTGTAGAAAATGGCGCAGTTGTCCTACCAGTACTGACATTGTTACCAGTGCATTTGATAGCACCTATTTGTATGTTGCCCATCACTTTTCGCCACTTTTCAATTTAAATAAATATTATGAATTTAAAATAGTGTTTTTTCTAAAAATGTTTGTTTATTGGTGTCAATGTAGTTTTTGATGTATTTCCAGGGACAACAGGCTATAAAATTTTGTTTTGTTCGTGTGAATTTTCGTGTCAAATTCTTCTTGCCAAATAATGTGATTAATAAAATATTTTTGAACAAATGCTTTACTTGAATAAAAAAGGTGATTTAGTTATAATTTCAAATGCAGTGACCCCGCTTATTATGAACTTTTTTCTGTCTAGAATTGCACTTCTGTTACATACTATCTGGATTTTATTGTACATGTATTACGTGTTAAAATGTTACAATAATTATTATTATTGTTACCATAGCACACAGATGAGTTAAATGGCTGCAGTACATTTTAGAGGCAAAAGCGCCTAAGCCACATAGCTCATGCTTGTATGTTAGCAACGCTTGCCCCTAAAATGCATGTAGTTACTTAACATATTTGTAAACTATAGTAATTATTGGGTTAATTTACAGCTTATAATTATTTTCGCATTTTTCAGCTGGGATTTAAAATGGACATCCAGGGACAGATTACCAAAATTACAAACAAAGAACAGGTAGACTTTTATGTGGACTTAATGTATGTGGTGATACCACTCAATAAAAAACCCTATCTGAAGTGTGAGAGCCATTATAAGAAAGGGTCATCTTCATTTTATTGTGTAAGTTTGGTTTTAATTAAACTTATTTAAATACATGTAGCAGTAATGATTAGGCTATTAATATTTTGCATACTGTAGATCTCCCAAATAACAAAAAGACCAACTAAGACCGAAATATTGAGTGGAAAATTTAGGCTGGACTTTGAGAGGAGCAGAAACTTGGCAAATTATAAGCTGTGTGACTTCTCATGGAGATTTACCATGGCAGTAGTTAGGTACCCTAGAAATAAGTAAGAAACAAATACTTGTTACAATAAAAACTGTTTAATGGGCAATTCAAGGGACTTAAGAAAATTCTCATTTTAAGAGCGGAATCGCAATATAACCAGGAAATGCTAGAATTTGTAACTAAAGTACTGTATTTTCTTAGTTAAATGAAGCATTTACTCAAAACTATTTTTTTTAATCCTATTTTTTTTACGTTTCCCCTTCCCCCATACTTATTGTAATTGTCAAAAATAGACTAGACAGAAAGTTCACAATAATTAAATATTTTACATTTGCAATAAAATTTATTTTAAGAAAAAAATTTTGTTTGCTATATACGAACTTATTAAAAAGACTTTCAATCTCTGGGGACCAAAAAATGAATGCACAATATTTGGGCTGCCTATAAATGAGTTTTAATGTAACATTTTTTTTTCTGAGGTCTGTTGCTGAAATGGCCAGCAGGCCACCGCCCTCAACAGGCAGACCATCAACTGCTACCACCAGAGTGCTGACTGTCAGTAGCAGTTGGTGTGCCAGCAGCTGATAACCAACCGCAACCCGCAGACTACCAACTGCAACTGCCTGGCTACTAGCCGCAACTGGCAGACTACCAACTGCTACCAGCAAAGTACTGACAGCTGCTGGCACACCAACTTCTACTGGCAAAGTACCGACAGCTGCTGGCACACCAACTTCTACTGGCAAATTACCGACCACAGCTGGCAGACTACCAACTGCAACTGGCAGACAACCAACTGCTGCCAGCACTGCGGCCACACAGGCAATGAAGGTAGACAAGTCTGAAGCTACACAGTATTATTATTAATTTATTGCAGTGTTATAATTATTGTTTTAATGTATTTTTTGCCTTTTAGATAAACGAGGCCATCGTAATTTTGTTTATTAGAAAAATAAAAAAGCGCTGGCACAGCAGAAGAAAAACGTAAGACAAATTAAATATTTAATTTATCTTTAGGAAAATTTAATAATAATAAATAATTTTACTAATGGTACAAGAAAAAAAAAATTAAGAAAAAAAATTGTTATAAAGAAGAAAGCTAAGAAGAACGAGGTAAATATTTTAATCAGCATTTTGTCCATATCATAATTACATTAAAAGTCGGTTGTAGTGCTGATTGAAGGGAATGGAGAAAATTCGCACTATAAGCGGGAAGTGCAAGCAGGAAGTTTTAAATAGTGTTTTTTCACTGAAATTCAGCATATATTTTTTTAGTCCAGTTTTCTAGGCTTTTATTTTACATAGATACTGTAATTAGCAAGAAAAAACAATCCAGAAAACTCACAATTTTTAAAACTCCTACATTTGCAATTCACCTAAACCTGTTTTTACACGGGGGAATGATTCCTGAAAAACACGTGTAAAAAGAAACTGTGCAAAAAAAGACCTTGAACCTTTGGAAAAACGGAAGATTGGTTCCAAATATAAGGGAGCAAATATTTTTTTTCCTTAGTCACAAAATCACTTTCACATTTTTTTTCACTGGTTTTTATTATAAATCGTAGTTTTGTGTTCAGAATAACGTATTTAATAATTCTGGAGAAGCCCTTAAAAAAATCTATTAGTTTATGTAAAATAGAAATTTTTTAAAATTTTCAAACCACAATAAACTTATAGTGAATCCTTGTTGATCAAAAGCGCGTTAAGCAAGGTACTACTTAAGCGTAAAATTTACATATGGAAAATAGACGTGAACTCTTTAACTGCAAAAATATATATACCGGTATATATATTTTTTATTTTGAATTTAAACAAAAAAAAATTTAAAATAGGTGAAAAACCGTGTTAAATCAAAATAACTTATGTAAAAAGATGAAAATTTAATTTAAAACCTGTTATATCAAACACATGTAAAAAAAGTCATGTAAAAACAAGTTTAGGTGTATTTTTTTCTCGGATTTTTTTTTTTGGAAATTCATTTTTATTATTGGTCTAACAAAACAGGTGTTTTAACAATGGCATCTATCAAAATCAAAGACTAAATAACTGATGATCCACCCTACTTCTCGCATCTATTCTACATACCAGAATCTGTGCTTTTCCTAAACGAATTTCAAGAACAAGATTTCAGTAGGTCTGTTCGTTAGCCGTAATTAATTAAATTTTTTCAATAAATGCGTTCGTTTGCTATAATGCATTAAATTTAATCATGTTCATTGGCATAATGCATTACAAAATAATTATAATTTTTTCACTCCTTATCTCGAGGAGTTTTATAAATTATATTCGTCTGCTTCAAAGCTTGTGGCTACAGTGGGCGACCGGCATCGTACAATGTAGCCATTCCGATTTGAGGGTCAGCGTTTGCACATCAAATGCACATGCGCAATCCTGTTTCTTATTAAAAAGCGTTCATTAGCTAGTTTGGAAAATTGAATAAATGAGTGGAATTGGTGACGTCATTTACATTAAAAATTATTTTAATTCATTACACCTGACGAACAGACCTAATGATAAGCCCTGTATGAATTGTTTTAAAACCAGTCATTGAGGAATGGCATGTCCAATGAGGGGTTTAAAAAGATTGGAAGATGCAGGTTATAACCATAAAAATATTTATGGTCAGCAAATTAGAGCGGACAAAGAACTACATTACTTGTACAGAAATCGCAATTATTTTCACAATTGTTCTGAATTAGCTGAATGAAAGATGTCTGCATTTTAAATAAAACTCTAGGGTGATTAAAATATTACTAAATGTTCACACTGAGACTCTTATCATGATGTAATTAGTGGCTGTCAGAAGGAAAATTGTAGTTTGCTTATTGAACTTATGAATAGGGGAGCTACAAATAGAGGATTTGGATAATTATGAGATAACAAATGTTAGACAACAATTTTAAGGAAAAAGTGACAAACCCTAAAAAGACTGGAAAAGAATGGTGTAAGGCACCTTAGTTGCGATGTTAAAAATGGATTAATTAAGGCAGAACTTTGATACTGGTTCCAGGCAGCAGCAAAATGTAATGATGGTATTCAGTTGGGCAAAGATGAAAAAATAGTAAAGGTTGCAACATACGAGAAAATGTGGTCCAAGATAAAAGTGTGAACCCTGTAACAAATTTGCAAGACACTTTACGGAAGATTGCACTGCAGAAGTAAAAGAACCTGAACTTTTAATTGATTTATCTGAAATACGTGTGCTGTCTAAAATTTCAAAAGAAGTTGTACCTGATTCAGTAAGCAAATATTTTAATGATTTTGTGAAATTATTTTAACAAAATAGTTTGTGCACTATTATTAAATTAAAATAGAATATTGAAATTTAAATATAATAAAAAGCTTTTAAGTGTAAGACCAAAATTGGAATCGGGATAATTAAAATTGATCATTTATCATCTGGAAGTAATAATTTTGGCAATGAAATCCATTTGTTGTTTAATAGTACCAATAGTTGTTAAACTCTTCGTAGTTTATGAGTTCAGTACCAAAAGGTTCGACATTGTATCAACAATGATCAGTATCGGATTATTGTGCAAAGGGTGTCATTTGGGCTGTCATTTAGGTTCTAAAAATATTTAGAAAAATATACAATTATGCATAAATGTTAGGTAGATATATAGTAAACTAAAACTGGAACAAAAATCTAGTGGAACATGCCTCGTATATATAGAAAATAGTGGCTGAAGGTGTGGCTGGTGAGTCAGCTGATTAAAATAAACGATCCATGCAACTGTCTCAGCAATTATGCATGTGAAACCTTTTTTAGGTGTTTCGATTTTTAAGTTAATACAATTGTTACAAATTTTTCATTATTAGTTAATGTTACCTCTTATTGTTCAATTAAAGTTTAATGTTTTAATTTGTAGTTAATTAGCGGAGGAAGGGCTACTATGTAGTGAAATAGAAGTGGGTGGGTGGGAGATCAGAATTGCCATTTAAAGGCAGATTACGTTAAAAAAAAAATGTTGATAATTTTTCTGCAGAAATGTTTCCACAAATCATGCGGAAATAATATTTGCAGAAAAAATTACTCACATTCTGCAGAATATTTGCATACTAATTTTCATTGGGATGTACAAATACCAAGCAGTTTGTAATGCAAAACAATTCATTAGTGTGTTCTTATTTTTTCTAATTGATGTACAGCCCAAATATAAATAATGTAACTGTACAAATACCAAACAGTTCCTATTAATACAAAACAATTTGTTATATCAAACAGTTCGTAATATCAAACAATTCGTTGTATACTGTAGCACTGTAACCTAACTATGCTATACTACTGAACTATACTTGTAAAAATTGAATTATAGCATTACAATAACTAGCATTTCAGATTATGCATGAAATTAATAATTAAATAAGACATTTGCTGGTTGAAATAAAATCCATGCAAATACAGTAATTAGATTGTAGAGTGAGAATTCCAAAGGATAGCTACCTGCCAAATGTTAAGCGTTAAACATAGTTGAATGAGTGTGTGTATGACGCAGTAACTTATTCGCATTTTGCAGTTGGAAACGTGTTTCAAAAGTCATTATCTTTTTCCATTATTGATCTTGAATACTTTATACATGAATTAATGCATGTTAGCGCCTTGAAAAAGAAAAATTACGCATCTATGATGATCGGCAAAAATGGAACAGCGAAACAACAACACCTCTCAATCATCAGCCATTTTGTCTCTTAAGAAGACGAGTGACATAGCCGGGTTGTTGTTTTTGAGTACATTTCGTGAGCGGGTGACGTCATCCATAATTATTATTGCTATATAATTCGAAATTTCAAAACTTAAAAAAAATACCGTTTTTTAATCAAGTATCTATTTGATTTATAAAAATAAAATGACAATATTATTTGCTAAATAATTAATTAAAATCATTAAGATTAGATGATTCGTGCTACTTATCATTCATGTGACGTATGCTGTACGCAACAGCAAACCCAACCTACCGCTCATCATCGCTTATCTCTTCCAGGTTGCAACTACTGTACTCCCGTATGTGAAACGAGACACTCATAAATGACAGAACCACACGCCTTGTTTGTTTTTGTCGATTAAAAATTAATGTACTAACAATATTTATTTTATCCCCCTTGAAAATTGTAGATTTTATAATAATAATAACATTGCGCTTAACGAATTGGAGTCTACTGTCTATAAAACTTTGCACCTACTCGGCGTTTTTTTCTATTCACTTTTTCGTATGGATCCAGAAAACACATGAATAAACCAAAGAACCAACCCGAAAACTTGGTAGCCTACTGTAACAACAATATCTGAAAATAGAAATCAATCTACAACTTTGCAAAAAAAAAAAAAAAAGCATTACCGGTATATTAATTACTGTAGAATCAAATATCAATAAACTGAATATTAAATACACCTACATAATTTTAATTATTCCTGTTTTTAATTATTTTTTTTTTCATCACAAGGTCTACCAGTCGACTAACATGTTCACTCCTCAATCGCTTTTCCTCATCTTCTTGATTATTTGATCTATTCAACTTAGCTGTTTCTTTACATTCCATTAACGCTGCGTCGGATATTACTCTCCTATCCATCAACACTTCACTTATTTCATTAAATAAGACTTCCATTTGAGGTGAAGGCGCTTCGTCAAGGAACAGTTGAATTAATTTTTCCTCTTTGCTTTGCAACAAACTTTCTATAGTTGACTTTTCACTTAGAAAATGTTGTTTATGCTCAGTCGAGGTGAACCTCCAACACTCCCAAAACAACTGACAATAATCATAATCTTGAAAACCACCCTGGATCTTACGAGTGATGGCACATAACAACTTAGCACAATCCTCATAGTCCATAAAGCGCCATCCACACTCTACCGCTTCCACGAATAAGGATTGCACGGGCCAACGTAACAAACATAGTAGTACGCCATAGCTACACTGTCGAAACAGAAGCCTCTGTTGCGCCTCATTCATCAGCGACAAATAATACATCAAGTTACAACTAGGTACAAACTCTCGCCTACGATATTCGCCTAATATTCTTACTACATGTACGGACTCGCCTAACACCCACCACTTTTCGTGCTTGTCTAATTTGTCAAAGAAATACTCGCTGATATGTCGACTCCCGTGATATACCAAGCATTTGAACAGATATAGATGAACTGAAGCACTTCCCTGGCTATTTTCTCGAAAAAAATATTGATTAAGCTGCATCCCATTCCCGCTTAGCAAGCAAGTAAAGTAAACTATCAAAGACTGGTTTAGTTTTTTCTTACAATTTAAATTAGCTTTCATAATATACTCTTGACTTCGATCTTCCGGAATAATAGGAAACAACCACCGAGCTTCATCCTCTAAACAGTGGAGGCAAGCTAATATATAGAGCTTCCCAGCGTTCAATCCTTTATCTTTCATCATTAAGCCAGCTGTTTTGGCATAATCGATAGTTCCATGCATCGTCCAACAAAAACGGTTGTTGGGTAACA
>JAQGAZ010003189.1:0-12872 GCA_034692225.1 Polydesmus complanatus
GGTTTGTGTCAAAAAAAATCTTAGCTTAAAATTATTCCGAAGTAACATAGTGTTTTTTGCTAAAATTCCTGGGTTATAAAGATCAACAAAATTTGCATTAAAAGCGAGCGATCGAACCTCAAAAATAAATATTTTTTTAATTAATTTATCAAAGCTAATTAAAAGTAAACAATTATTATTATTAAAACAATGATATATTCCGTATTTTTTTTTGTGGTACCCGGGGATATAAAAGCAGAGAAAAACAAAACGCATTTGAATCACATTGAATCTTCCAATAATTTTGACTGAGAAGCCGGAAGTAAACAATTTCAAATTCTAAAGCTATTCGAAACTGAGATGAATCTCTCCGCGTTACTCCTCTGCATCTCTCTCGGCGATCATTTCCTCCGAGAAGGTGTTGGCTCAGGCTCCCAGCTGCACTTCAAATTGCGCCGCGGGACAGAGCTGCTTCCTGGACAAGAACAGCGTACCATTCTGCGCTCCTCCGTGCGCGACTAATGGCCCGAGTTGTCAATCCAGATACACTTGTCAAGATGGAGGATACTGCTGGCAGACCGGAGGCACACTTATCTTCAACAAAGGCCCAAGTAAAAATAATATTCGGAAACCACTAAAAACTACTAATGAAACCGGGTGGTGTTAAAGGATTCCAAGGGGAAACAAAGAGAACACAATTAACCATTTGCTACCCTGACAAATTCCATTCGGTACCCAATCCATAGCTGCCCATACCACCGCATCCCCTTCACACTTCTATTTTCACAGTAATACATTTCCCATAATGCAGTTGTAAAGCTGCGCGCGCACAAGCTGAAATATATATTTTTAAAATGGCGGAGACTAACAGATCGCGTTCTTTCACCAGTCGATCAGATAAGTTTTGATAATTCATGTTATTTTCAGAGTAAATATGATTCTTTAGCATATTTATTTCAATTTATTTAGGTTCCGGTTTATTTTAATGTTCCAAGATTTAGTAGAAATACTGTACAGTATTAGATTAAATGTGATAGTGAAAATGTGTGTAGGCTACACATGCGGTCAACATATAGGACGCCTTGCACAAGATCTGACTCTACTTTCGAAACCCACAATTAAAATATTAATGTATGTGACATACTATAACATTATATTAGTTTAAGTTATGAAAATAATACAAGCGCGTGCAATTAAAAATAATCTAAGCGGAAAATGGGAAAAGAAAATTTCTCAAACTCAATGTTTGAGGTTCATAATAATTTATGTAAGCTGCAGTATACGCGTTTATTTATTTGTAAATATAATTCTGTTAATTAATATTGTATTAAAGTGTAAATTGAAAACCACGAAGTTTTAATGTCATTAGTATAGCTACATGTAGGTCTAACATAAGATACTGTAATTATTGTAACAGATCATGTACGAGTATTTTGCTGAAAAACATGTGGAGTTTGAGTACCAGCTGGAAAACAATTAATAATTGGGCAACGATTTCTAACGGTGGCGGTCCCGTCGGAACCATCCTGACCATGTGGGACTAGAACCAATCGGAACCATTGCCCAATTATTAATTGTTTTCCAGCTGGTAAATTTCAATTGGTTTCCAAATGTTTTTTTTTACTTGGGGGTTAACTAAAATACCGGTATGTCGACGGTTTTTAATGATAAACATCATTTTTATTATCGATTATAATTATTATAATATTAAAAGATTGCAATTTAATGGTTATACTCAATTTGGTTTTATGTTTCACATTTTTCTGTGTTAAAATTATGTAGTGCACACACAATGTAAATCCGGAAGATCGGGACAAATGTTTACAATAAATACACAAAATTTGCCTAAAAAGCCAAAATCACCATTCATTTTGTAGAACATAATAATAATTAATTGAATGAGTTTATCAGGTCAATTAATAAGAAAATCCAATTGTTATTGTTTTGTTAACCCATAAAGAGCAAATGCTAATGTATCCTGCGTATATCCTGTGTATAAAAGCGCAGAAACGCGCAACGAGCCCTTATCACTTTCAATCTACAAGCTCCGAATTGAACCGCTCGAAAGCACGGAAATGAATCGTAGCTTGGGTCTCCTCTGCATCTCCGCTCTCCTTATGTTGGTTGCGTTGAAGAAAGTGAGGACGGAGCCGGCAGTGTGCTACCCCGTTTGCGCCCCAGGCAAAGACTGTTATGCTTACATCAACGGCCTGTCTATCTGCGCGATTCTTTGCGGAAAGAACCGCAGTTGCGCCGCGTAAGCAGCTGCTAAGACGGACAAAACTACTGCGCGGAGAACGTCATCCACTTTTTAAAGTCCCAAAATCAAATTTTTAACAATAATACTGTTAAATATTAAATTTCTTTTGTGTTAATTAGTTAGATATTGCACAACCTCGATTGCTAAGTTCTCGCTAACTGTAAAAATATTTATGGAGAGTAGTTCCAATTAAAAATATTATTACATAATAACTATGTACCACGTGAGATTTCAAATCTTCACATTTGGTGGATTATTTATATTTTAATAGCCAAATGAAAATATCAGATAGCTTTTGCGCAATATTATTGACCTTTACCGCACATCGATCCCTGCAGCCGCACATTTATTTTCATCAAATCGTCAATTAATAATGCACATAAAAGACGGAACTTTAGCTAAAAGCTTTTAAAAGTAACTGAAATTGTAAGCGAATCATTACCAATTTCTTTTTGAGTGGAAACATTGATCCTTTTCAAACGCCGTTATCAATAACGATCAATATTTAAGAGCACACGCACGCATCAACTTATTAGTTATCCCCATCGCTATAGTGACGAAAACATAACACAGAGTCATAAGGCAGTTTGAGCTGTTGATGCGCACTACCATGCTTCTCCAACCTCATTCTTATAAGCTAAATCTACCTTCTATTGCTAAGGAACAGGACTCATTAAAGATAATTATGGCTCCGAAGATCCTGTACGATGTCGTCAGACCCATTTCCTGGAGACTCAAAATGTTCCGACACAATTATGGCAATGAGGAGCCAGAAGGATGGATGAGAAGAGGCTACAAGTGGGCTCCCAAATGTCTGCTGCTGTATGCCATGTGGAGGAAATTGATAATGGATTGTGTTTGGGTGAAATCCTATTCAACGGTTGAGACGACGGTGATTCTTGATCCTCTACTGATTAGCAGTTTTTGCCTGCAATTTTTCTTTGTGAAAAAAGGAGAAATGGAAGAGATGATGAGGGGAATGAAGCCACATCAGGTGGGGGAAAATGAGCCAGAAAAACCTCAACAAACAACTCATTCCCTTCAAAATCTACACCGCTATCTTTGTTATTTATTTTCTGTTGAGTGCTTCAGGTGCCCTTTGCTATTTTATTGATAGTGTTCAACCAGACTGACTGTCATTCTCCTGGGATGGCTTTGAGGTTATCGAACTTGTTATATTTTTTATTGATTCAGCAATTTCCGTCTTTAATTAGCATTCTCCCCTGCATCATGGCTTGTTACTGCAGAACAGAAATGGACGAAGCCTCGGAAGAGCTGAAGCGGATTAAGTCGCCCTTAAGAAGAGCTAAACTCATGGAGAAGTACCAGCAACTAAACGAATTAGCCTCAGTGACCGACCGAGCCCTAACCACAGTCATCTACTTCATGAAGTGGATCTTTTTTATTTCCTTTGAAGCTGCTGTATTGACCAACACAATTCTCATCAATGAGAATGCGGGTGTGAACTCCAACACCATGGTCATTATGACGCACTATGTCATCGCTTTGATTCTTAACTCGTTATTTTTGATGTACTTTCCTCTGCTTCAGTACTTTTACTTAGCTCCTTCTGCTAATCAAATAGTAATATGTTCATCTTTTCTTCCGCTAGAACCTAATTTCTTTTTAAAATTAATTAAATTTCAGTTTGAACGGATGAACAGAGCGATCGTTGATTGTGGATCCATCGACGACCGATAGTTGTCTCGCGACCCAATCCTACGACCGCATTTACTCAAAGTAGATATTAATAAATTTCTTTAATTAAAATTCGCCATTTGAAACTATAAATCGGTGATTGTATTTTTGAGATGAGAATGGAGGTGGTTGAGCGGGTGAGACACATGGCCACGGAGGACCCGCCTTACACTCTTTTCGGTGATGTTCTGGACAAGGATATTTCATACGTGGTGAAATAATAACATTGATTATTGCAATTAAAGTTATTGTTTTAAATTAACATTAATTTTCTCTATAGATAATTTTGGAACTAATTGATACGTGCAACACCTTAACTGTACACAACAGTTGCAAAGAAAAAATGACTCCCAGTCGCATTTATAGTGATTTTATGAGATAATGTTTTGATTGCGATTATTGTTTTAACATAATACGTTAGGCCATTAGGTAAACAAATGTTAGTCGAGTCTCGAGAAGAAGACTAAACTAAACTAGTCATTGCAATTCTTAAAATATCATTATATTTTACATGTACGTAACCAAAGTAATAATAATTGTAGAATTGTCAAGTGCTAATAAATGTAATGCAAGCGGATGCAGATGGCTTGTGGTCTCACTTGGCGATGGCAATGAGGTCGGTGGGTTCAACAATAATTGTGCGCACCCTGTACACTTTTTAGAGATAAATTTAATTAATGAATAATTCAAATGAATGCGGATTTCTATTTTAATCCTATTTGGAATTTCCAAGCTTGAAAAACATTGCGCAAAGAAGTAAGGCAAACCTGCGCTTCCGGAATTTTAAGCTTTTATAATGCGATAATTACGGTAGACCAAAAAATTTTTAATTGCGGTTAAAAAAAAACCCCAAAAAAATTCTATTATTTCCAAACGCCCTTATTTTCCTTTGGCTGAGGTCAAAGTGGTCACTCGCCAATTTTTACAAAGTGTTTAGTGGAAGTGCTCTTGTAGAAGTTCCAAACCCCCCAAAATAAAATACTTTTAATAACACACACAAAAAAAAAAGACAGCCGAAACAAAAGGGCACTTGTTTCCTTATAATTTTGTCTAAGTTAACATGAAATTCCTAAGGTCTCGGGATTTTTTCTTTACAATAGGACATAGGGGAGCGGATAAAAATCCTCGCCATTCAATCCTCCGAATTGAATAACGCTCGAAAGTACGGAAATAAATCGTAGTTTGAGTCTCCTCTGCATCTTCTCGCCCGCGTGCGACCCCTTTTGCGCCCCAGGCAAAGACTGTTACGCCTACATCAACAGCGTCATACTGTGCTTATGTTCCGATGACGCCATCACCCATAGCTCTTATTTTGATTTCACTTAATTTAAAATTATTAAGATATATTCGAAATACTGTACTCTTAATTTTCCTTTCTTAGTATATTAATAATTTATAGTCTAATTAAGTATATATATATTTTGCTTTTATATTTCGGTAGATGATGTAATTATTACTTTGTAATGTAAGGGACTTACACTGCTGCCTTATTGCATGCAGTACCCTTTATTTTTGTTATTGTATGGGGGAAAACATGAATTAAAACTTAAAACCTAAACCTAAGCCTGACTATTTGCGCGACTCCCTGAAAGTTTCAATAAACGTGACTAATAATTAGAATTATTGATTCAAGAGGCCTGGGTTTTATCCGATAATTACGCTTAAAAATGCTATCCAGGCCGGCGCATTTAATAGATGTAAAGCCAAAACAAAAACCAAATACAATGACTCATTTTCGCGAGAGTACACTAATAATTGTATATTCTAAGATTTATAGAAACTGGCCAGTGCAATGCTACTGATCAATCAGATTAATAAAATGAACCCGAGCGATATAAGTGGAAGATATGTTGGTCTATTTCTTCGTGTTCCTTCTTAACTCGTTAGTTGCATTGTACTTTCCTTTGTTCCAGTACTTTGATTAGCAGAAGGAGTTAAGTTAAATGGTAATGGCAAGTTACCACTTGCAGTTGCGGCAAGCGGCTTTGAGAGGAGGAGTATCAATGTATCATCGTTGTAGAAAATCGAAGTGATGTATTTGGAATGGTCTTCAATGAGAGGTTGTCTGAGTAGTGTAGTTTCACCTTTTAGTTGACCTCGTATTTTTAACAATTTCTATTTTAATCTTCTACCAGTACTTGGAATTTCCAAGCTTGAAAAACTTTGTACAAAGAAGTAAGCGGAAGATAATGCCAATCGGAAAGAACAAGAAGAATTGTTGAGTCTATTGTCCGCCTTAACAGAGGTCAGGACATTCACTCGCATACCTAACTTACTTTAACCTACCCACGCAGCTCGGAAACAGTATACAGTATAAATAGCGGGTGAAAACGAAGAAAATTTTAATTCCACGAGAAACTTTTCCTCTCGCAGCACACGGCAATATTTTGAATCTTAAAATTTTAATTTCAAACTCAATTCGCAAATAGACAACTCGGAAATGTGCAAATACTGCAATAGCCTCAAATGCAGCAAACTCAACTGGGGGGTAAGTCATGCTTAAATTAATATTAAATACAACCATTCTATTTAGAATATATAAGTTTTTCTTTAACCATGCTTTTTCGTTGTGTTTCTATAGCTACCGGAACAGAAATGCCTTCCACCCATCATCCAACGCAATAAAAGGGTTATTAAAGAAGCCGAAAAGATGTACGAAACAAGTTTCCAGCAGGTAAAAAATAATAATTTATATTCGATTGTTTATTAATTTTGTTCGAAATGTGAATTTCAGCCGGTGGTTGTGGTCAATGGAATTCTGTCTGCCTTCTTCAGAATAGACCTTAATCCACCTCACGTGTTGCTTAATGTGGACCAAATAGGCGTCCCCTTTGCCTTCTACCTCTTCCAAGCCATCGGAGCGGACAAAGTAAGTTACCCGTTTAGTAGTAACCTTATGATGTAAATTTAATTACTTTAATTTTGTTTTTAGGTGGGTTTAGTGCCAACTGAGTTGCTGCAAGTGGCATTCTGCAGGCTGGTGGTGTTTAGGGCGGCCCTTCACTTTGCTTCTCAAATTGAAGATGCACTGCCCAAACGTTTCCCCCACCGCCTCATCCACTTGTTCGACCACCCTTCCCTTAGTCACTTCATGGACTTTTTTGCTGACCTCATCATCGACTGCAAAGAGGCCAACTTCTACCGGACGGAAGTGCACCTGCTCCACGCCATGTTGGCCTTGCATCACGGTATACAACTCTTATAATAATTTTAATAATTAAATTATACTAATAGTTAATATTGAATGTGTTTTAGACAACAGCTAGTGGATCTAGGTCAATGAGCTGGGTCTACTTCCGGCTTTCTATCACTACGAAGCCGAAGCCTACTCCAACACACGCTGCTTCAGACAGGAGAGAGTGGCGAGAGAGATCGGAGCACACAACTTGCTCTCTCCCATCCACAGCAACATCATTTCTACCTTCAGCGAAAACCACCTGTGCATCCTCGCCTCATTTTTGTACACGCATTCCATTTAAATAACTTATCACTTTTATTGTATTAAATTTTTTTTTAAATAAATTTAATTGGTTTTTACATTTTTGTTGTTGTTGTTCAATTCTCGATGTTTAACTTCCGGTGCTTAATTCGTTATTATTATTTTGTTTTTGATTAGGGATTGGATTCTCTTCTTTTACAGACACCGTGTAGATTAAAAAATTAATTTGTAACGCTGAGTTAGTTTCAAACCACCAGAAATATCGATTTCCGTAAAAGACAAAAATAAATTTTATCTAATGAATAAGTCTGCTAAGAAACCAGTAGCTAAATGAAATGTCTTCTAATATACACTGTGCCCGAAAAAAAACGTTCAATACTGTTAGCATTAAAAAACGTGCAGTCTGCGTTATCTAATGAAACAATCATTAAATGTCACAAGACTAAACTACGAGGGTTATCCATAAAGTAGCTTTAATCGATTTTTATTTATTTTTTTGAAAAATTTTATTTAAAATAAAATTATAGGGTTTTGTTGATAAATTTGTCAGCTATTTTTTCGTGTATTTATCTTTCCGTTTTAGGCAGGTTTTAAGCCGTTTTAAAGGGTTTTTGATGCCCTCCTCAAAAAAGTTTCCTGCCGCCTTCTTTCACCACTTGTTTCACCTCCTTGGTGGTTAAAAAAATTTGTTTTTACTGATTTGAGTCTTTAAAGAAGTGAAAAAATAAAATTCTTAAGGCCCCAAGTCAGGGAAGGTGCGCGGAGCGGTTCAAAATGATCCAACCAAAAAAGTCCAATAGCGCCCGGTGGAAAATTCCATAAGCGGGGGACGCCAAGCGTGGTGCGCGGCGTGATTTTTCTCGCCATCTTTCACACAAATGGACAGTACAGGGCGAGTTTTTGTGCTACCGAGGTCCCCTAAAGGTCTTTGTGTTCAGGAGAACCCCCACTAAAAGGCAGTGTTGCCAACTTATGTAAAAAAAAATTCATAAACCCCAAGCGAGCACCATTAAAGTTACTTTATGGATAATCCTCGTATAAAAGTAACTATTTTACACTTTTTAAAACCTGTTCCAAGTAAAAATTAATTTCAGAATGACGTAATTATTAATAAAATGGCTTTCACTGAATAGGGCAGAATAACGAGTGGGGAGCTCGTCTTGCTGCATGTGTTGAGGCCGAGGAGGGGCATTTTTAACACAAAATTTAATAATTAATTATTAAAAAAATCCTTAAAGTGAAGTTTATTACATGTGTAATTCAAATATTTTGATTATTAAAAGGATTTAATACTAATTCAGTTGGGTACCTATTTTTTAATGCTAACAGTATTGAACGTTTTTTTTCCGGGCACAGTGTAATATAATAATGTAGTTATCGCGTTAAATGTAGTATAGGAATTCAATATAAGAATATACAAAAGACTATTATTCTCTACCCCTATATATTTTTAATATTTCATTATATAAATTATTGTTTGTTATTATTATTATTTGTTATTTTTAGAAAAGTTTTGTACCGGTATAGAAATACCTTAAATTCCACCATTTTATAAAAGCTATTAATTATTCTGTTAAAATACTGTAGAATGTTTAGTCGGCTCAGAGCACTCAGTGACTCAAACAATCGCAGGAGGAGAAAACCTTTGCAACACCCTGTACAACATTCTTGTAAGGTCATCGACCTATACTCCACCCTTTCATAGTGTTACGTACAGGGTGGTGAATATATTATTTACCACAATTATTATTCATTAAAAGGGACAAGAATAGTGATATTAAAGTTAATAAAGTTTGATTAAAGTATCATTAAATAAAATTTGAATTATTATTCATTAATAAGAATGGGGCTAATTAACTCAAGGTTTGCGTTGTGTTTTGGGTCGTATAAATAAGTTAATTAGAGTATCGTTAATAATTTAGGCCAAAAGAATGAATCAGATTTGGATCATTTATATCCCGCAATCAGTTGTCCTGTTGACTATATATTTTAGCTATGAGACCTGAAGGGTTTGTAGCTAGGCTTAACTAATCTCAAATAAACGCAGTTAGCAGAAATAATAAAATTAATATTAAGAATAAATCGGAGACAAGAATTAAGAATAATACTGGTGAAGCCAGGATTGTAGATTATATAAATATCGCTTAAGGCGGTATTACACTAGTACCACATACGGCGGGTATTAATTAACTTATAATGGAAATTATGCTTACAACAGCCAAACAGCAATGATGAGCTTCATAATTGAGTGGGTGGCGTCGGAACGGGTAGAATGGACTGCGTTATAATTTGGAGAAAATTCGGGCAGAGGTTTGTTAGACCTTGGCTAATAAGCGGCTGAAGAGCGGCGCAAATTTATTAATTTATAATAAATTTTATTGAAGACAAATGGGTTACAAAACTTGGCACAATTTAAATCATTGGTAAAATGCACATAGGCAACATAAAAATCGTCATACAGAAAATAACTGAGTAAAATTACTTTTAAAATTAAATTAGGCTTAATTCGACAAGCATTTAAAACATAAGTGATTTACGAGGCTCAATAAGTTTCGAGAAACTTCAAGAGAGCTTTACAAGGCAAGTTAAGGGAAGCTTGAGAAAAACTGAAGCGATTTTGACCGGGAAATGGTCCTCTATTTATACCAAAATCTGAGCATTCAAATTGGACTTGAGATCTCAGGGTCTTATCTTGGGTTCATCAAAAATGATCAAGATAAAACTTGCTATCAGCTTGGGAAATAGTGGAAAATTCCATGAGTCACCATGATGGGAAAAGACACTTAAAAGTTAATAAAATAAGTTTTTCCTAATTAAAATACATAAACATTTCCCTTATAAGTAATAAAATAACATAATTGAGCAAACCTACACCATAAAATGACATAAAATAACATAATAATGTACGGCGATCGAAAAGGGTATAAGTACAGTGCGAAACGATGGCACTTACAGCCGTAAAACGAACGAAAACGCGGTTCGCGGTTTTGGCACTTATAACCTTCATTAAAACACCTTAGAAATGATTAAATCTGAATAAAATGTGAATTCAGTATAATATAATGACTAAATGTAGTCTTTTTGAAACAAATAATTAAGTTTTAAAACTAATTTAAAATAAATAACTTATATCAGCAATATAGGTCAGGATGGTTTAGAATTAAGTGTTTGATATGAATTTAAAGAGAAAAGAAAGTTAGGAAGGATAGAGCAAGTTATATAACTATAGTTTAAATGTAGAAAAAGTTATTAAATTAATTAGAATTTTTATCCATTTATTTATTTATTTCAGCCTGTTCAACCTTTGTAATTTCTCCATGTCTCAAGCATATAAGTCATCATGTGCAGAGACATGGTAAGGGCACCGAGATGGACTCTGATAAGAGACTGTGAGGTATGGTTGTCATAGCAACCAACTTTGCTAGCTATAGACATGGTCAAAACCAGTTACAGCCTTAGGCTAGGATAAGTAAACAAGAAGGTAGATGATAGGTACTAGTGATTAGAGAGCTTTCAGCTGGTTAGAGCGCCGTATTTTTAATTATAAAAGCTCGGAAAGTAAAACATGCGAATATACCGCAATTAAAATATACGGTATTAATTAATGAATTTGAAATAAATTAATACTAAATAATATTAAAGATAGAGGGTGGAAATATTGAAAGAGAGAGAAGACCTGCACGTAACAATTGTATAAAAGAGCAAATAATTAGCTTAGCTAATGACTCTGCGTTTTCAGGTCATTTAGGTGTAAATAAAACTATTGATAGGCTTCTTAAGGATGTCTATTGGCCTAAAATGATAGATGACATCACAGCTTATGTTAAGTCTTGCACGGTTTGCATGGAATGCCGTAATCTAACTAAAAGGATGCCTCTTCAATCTTTACTTTCATTAAACAGGCACATGCAAGTAGATGCATTAGATGTAGTCGGCCCTTTACCTCTTTCAGACAATGGTAATAGGTATATTATAGCTTTTATCGATAACTTCACTAAGTGGGTCGAAGCAGAGGTGACTTCAGATCAAACAGTAGAAACTGTAGCTTAGATTTTTATTAATCAGGTTATCTCTAGGCATGGTTTGTTAGAGGCATTATTCACTGATCGAGGATCAAATTTCACTTCTCAGTTGTTTAGAGTAGTTTGCAAAATTTTGAAAGTTGATAAGCTTTATACCACTGCATACCATCCGGAGTGTAATGGCTTACTAGAGCGCTTCAATCAGACATTTGTTAAGATTATAAAGCATTATGTTAGTGAAGATCAACGAAATTGGGACCAATGTGTTCCATTGTTTACTCTAGCATATAATTCAGCTATTCAGGATACTACAAATTTCTCTCCCTTCTATCTGATGAATGGCAGAGACCCAATTCTGCCCTATTCACTAGTTGAAGAAGTTCCTGGCTAGGTTCTGAGTTAACTAGGCACATGTTTAATGCTTTTGAGGTAGTTAAGCAGAATATAGATAACAAATGGGAGAAGATTATAAGCAGGGAAAAGTGAGATTATAAAGATATTAAGGTAGGCGACTTAGTTTATCTTCATACCACAGTTACAAAAGTAGGTCATACTGCTAAGCTAACTAGGTTCAACCTAACAACCTAACAAAGGACCTTATCAAGTCATTCATCAATTTTCTCTAGTAAACTTCAAAATTCAACATCAGAGAAATAGAAGGGACATTCAATCTGCTCATATGGATAGATTAAGTAGATATATATACCTCAAGCGCCATTCCCAGCAATGAAACCTACTGTAGACTAGGGGCGTAAGAGAGGTAAAGAAAGTCAGAGTGCTCATTTAGATGATCAACTTCCTTATGAAGTTGATTATATTCCTATATCTAGGTATAATAGTAGTAGTGTCACCCCTGCCATAACACCTATGACTACCCCAAATGATACTAATCCGCCCAGTCCTTATGTTTTAGAAGAACAACCCTCTGTTTCATTTTCATCTGATGACACAGCTGATATTTCTCATGAAGAACCCATTAATCCAAATTCTTCAAAATTTCAGCCTAAAATGGTACTTACACTACTTAGATTGAGTAATTTGTTTGAAAATACAGCAAGGCAAATCAAAGGACGCAGAATAGTGGGTCTTAACAACACTTCTAGCCTTTCAACTACACGATTTCCAGGCTTAGTTCCCAAGGAATTAGCTGTGAATCACTGGAAGCCCTCCACTTATCCCTCCACAGCATCAGACCCGAAAGTATTGGAGACAAGACGAGCTGTTTACTCACAAGAAACTGGCAATACAATCGCACCTGCGGCTGCAAACTCAGCTACATCTCAAGCCATGTTTACTGAAGAGGAATCTCTTTCTAATTCTGAAAGTTCTGTTGCAGAATTATCGGATATGATGGACAAAATGAATATCTACACGAAAGAAATTTTGTGTGGATCATTAAAGTAATTATTTATTAATCTATGTTATTTTATGTTCTCTTTTAGCTTGATGTTTGTGATAAACCACTTTTGAAAGT
>JAQGAZ010003190.1:0-12865 GCA_034692225.1 Polydesmus complanatus
AAATGGTGCGGGCCGCCAGAAAGGCTTCCCGGGCCGCATGCGGCCCGCGGGCCGCGTGTTGGACCACCCCGATCTACCCCCTCCTTTTCCTTTCCTCTCTCCCTCTCTGTATTATGCTCACCCTAAGCGCCACCTTCTTCGACCCCCTCCCCCCTCTTCTCCCCTTACTTTTATACTACCCTTCACGAGCGAAAGGCAGAGGAATCCTATACAGTAATATGGTCATAAGCCAAGGCTACAGTAGCTCACACTTTATACACGGTGTCCGGAAAGAAACCTTACCCACCTCATTGAGTATTAAATCTCTTTAATAAATAAAATTATTTTAACGACACATGGAAATTGAAAAACTTTATTTTAAAGACTTTTTTTTAAAAAAAAAATATTGAATTGTTGTATTTTGCGTTCAAAATTTATTCTACTTTTGCTCTCAAAACAAGCAGCAAAACTGAGTTTGTTTCACGTTGAAAAAAAAAAAAAAATAACATATTTCATTGTATCGGAATATTAATAATAATTATTAATATAACTGTTCGCTTTATACAGGTTGATGAGGCTGCCCTAAAAATGTGGGTGAAATCGACGGGTTGTTATGACTTAAAACTGGCTGCGGCTAAGACCTTCACTCGCCTGCCCGATGACGTACCGTTCGACGAGCTGACGGCGTGGGTGTGGTCACACAGGGAGCGGCTGCAGTGGGTAGATGACGTCCGGGGCTTCGAGTGCATCTCCTGCGGTCAGCTGCTGGTCTGGCACTACGCCGGAAGCGACAGGCGCAAGTTTTGCCCCATCTGTCAGAAGACGATAGGGACGAAGCAGCAGCAGGTTGGTCGCCGGATGACGAAATGCCTGGCTTCCTTCTGCAAAAAAGTCTTCAAGAACGTCGAGTTTGAGAAGAGGGAGGACTGGAAGTTGAAACCCAAGTTGTACGACATGCGCGCGCGTTGTTTCAACCGGATGTACGGGTGCACTTTCACGGGTCGTCTCGAGGACATAAGAGTAAAAAAAAAAAAATACGAAGTCTCATAATTAATTTTGATTGATTTTTTTTTTAAATTTAGGAGCACGTAAAGAGTTGCAATTTGAAGGCAAGAATTGTGAATAAGAAGGAAAGAATTGCCATTCTAGAGGTTTATAACTTAAAATTTCGATATGTAGAAAATGAATAATAACAAAATTTTATTATTGTTTTTAAGAGCCTAAACATAGACACAGAGTACATAAGGGACGTCCCTGAAGAGGACAGAGAAGAGATGATAGAGGACGTAGAGCAGTGGATAATAGATAATAATCTAGCCGACTTTCATCTACCCATTGTAAAAACTTTTATCAGTTAGAATTTATTTTGGCTTTTAATTAAAAATTTGTAATTAGGGTGGCTGGGCCAAGAAGATGCAGTTCACTACGATCGTGCAGCATGACGCGACATATTGGAATGCGGAGCGTTGGGCTGAATTCTTATCGGAATCGGAGCCCAAATTCGAAGCAGTTCAACGTGGGTTTAAAGATATTGTGGCTTGTCTACCGCCCTACGAATATCTCACGCCGAAGATGATTGATTTCGGGTTGTTCGTTAATAAGCTTTCGAATCCCAGTACCGAATGGCGAGTAGTGATCGTGCCGCGTGAAGCGAATGAGGAAAGAGGAAAGTCACATCTGGTGTTGTTCACCCCTGCGTGCACCCCTGTCGGCAGGAAGAAGAAGAAGAGAGAGGAGGAGGAACAGGAGAATGAAAACGAGGGTTTGATACCGAATATGCAGCGGTTGATTCAGGGGTGCAAGATGAATTGGAGAAGTAGAAGCAGTCGTTTATTTAATTATTTATGATTGTGCTTTAAGTAATTTTGATTGGAAGAAAAGTTGTTTTCTTAATTCGGAAACAATTGTAGTCAGTGAATGTAAACGAATACAACTAACCTCTACCTCGATGTACGTGTATAATTTATTATAATGTATTTTTTTTTTAAATTTATTTTAGTTAGATTTGATATTTTTAAAGGGAGTAGTTGGCCCCCTTCCTTCCTGTATTATGACAAAAGCTGAGATTTCATAATTAATGTAGTGTAATTAATAAATATCTGATAAACGAAATGCCAGATGTCATTTTACTTTATACAAATTCACTTCAAAATTATGTTCAATGTGCCTGATGCACTGGTATAATTATAAAATAATAATTACAGTATGTAATTAACTATGAGACATTTTTTTTTTTTTGATCAAATTCGATGTGTTTTTACGTTCATTCATTAAAGTCAATTACCGGTACACTGTACAGTACATACAGTATTATGCATTTTGAACGAGGCAAATCCACTTCTTCCGAGATCAAAGGTGGTGCATGCGTAGTAGCTATATCTCTTGCCTGTTTGTGTATTTTTTATTTTCACGATTACAGAAGCCCAGGAAGCTCAACAAAAATTTTCAAAAAAAAAATTTCAAAAAAAAAAAAATTATTACAAAAAAAAAAAAAAATTTCAAAAAAAAAAAAAATTAAAAAAAAAAATTTCTAAAAAAAAAATTGTTCGTTTAAAAAAATTTTTTTTTAAGAAAAATCCTACTTTTCTAATAACAAAAAAGCAGCTTCTACGAGGGTGGGGCTTCAAAGAAGGATATAGGGAAGGGCAAGGACGTTCAAGTCTTTAACTTAAAAAGTCCCCCTCCAGGCATCGACTTATTTCGGCTGCATTCTCTGCCTCCTTTTCTCCTACTATTTTCTTTATAAGTTACATAATAAATCGCTATTTTTGTAGTCTACTCTTGAATTTTACTGTATTTAATTTTTTTTTATTAAAGATTTAAAGCGCAATAAAAAAGTTTCTAAAATGCCAGAATTAATAAATAATTTTATAATTATTAACACACAAAAAAAAAACAATTAAAAGCATTTCCAAATTTTAAAAAAAATGTAATTAGTTAGATTTTTTTATTTAAACATCTTTGAATCCACTTCTATTTTTCAAAACTCGATTTTACTCTACCAAAAAATTTTCCAAAACAGTCAAAACTCACTCATCTGGAATAGGGGGGTCATCCGATCCCCATTTTTCACTCTCTACTCCCCCCCTACCCCCTCCCTCTCTCTCTCTCTCTCTCTTTTATCTCTCTCTCGCTCTGTTCCTCTTTTACTGTACATGTACAGTATCTCCCTTTGCTTTTGTTCCTCTCATATGACGTTAAAACAAGTACAAGAGACGCTTTCTAATACAACACCGTATTGTAGTTTTTTTTCCAGGGGAGGGGTAAAAGGAGAGAAAGGCCTCATATTCCCACCCCCACCCCTTCAAAAAAGAAATGACCTATCCTGCTTTATTCCTCTCCACTCCCCATTCAGTGTCTGCTCGGGATCGAGTGAACTACTCATAGGTCAGGGTTAAAAATGCTCAAAAAAATATTTTTTTGGGATTGCTGTATTTTCTAAAATTTTTTTTTAAAAAAAAAAAATAATTCTAAAAGTTTATTTTTTGTTAACTTTAAATTTAAAATAAAAATGTTGGATATTTTAATTCGATTTCCACTCATCCAAAAACTGGAAATATTTTGTGAAAATCCTCAACAAAATTTGCCCAGTTGGATTCCTCAAGTTCCTCAACCACTTTATAGTTCTGCTGGAGTTTTATGTAAGTTACCATAAATTAAATAATTTAAAACTATTATTTATGAGCTTTTTTTTATTAATTTTTTTATATAAATATTATAGTGTTGCTTGTTTTCCTGTCTTTACCCCGAAAGGATTTATTGTGTGTCTACAAGTGGTATTTCGTGTGGAAATCGGTGTTGGCCTGCAATGAAATCTTCGAAATTGACATCATGAGGCAAAAAGGGAATAGTAAATTTGGAAGACAATACCAAGCAATGACGAACTTTTTTATTAATTTATTTGGTCTTCTATTGACCAACGCTGATAGTTCCAAATTGATAGAAATGAAACTGATTTCCTACTTTCTGCTGTCCAACATCGATTTCAGAGTCTTCAAAATCTCTATAGGTTTAATGCAGGAATTCCTCTTTAGCGCGGAAATAGCATCTTTGATCATCCGCTCAATAAACTGGTTGGTTAAAAATGGTGAAAACTACAGCATAGTAGTAATCATAAAGGAACTTTGGAAGAATATACGAGCAAAATGCGATGTAAAATTAATAGTGAAAACATTTTATTATTTCTGGTTTTTCCAACTCATTTTCAACACTTTCTTCGATCTACGCAACTACCATATACCATATTTTTACCATTGGTTAAAATTAAAAAAATGGATTCCAGAAATTCAGTGGGACATGTTGCATTTTTCTCAATGGAATTTTCCCAAAGATTTTACTACAATTATTGACAAACCCAATAAAGTGTTCGGTTTGCTCGCTCTCGTGTGTTACCTCACCAACTCTATGTGCAAATATTTAAAAAGAGATTTACCCCAAACCCAAGAAGATCCTTTACAATTTTCAGCTAAAACCACCGCTGCCATCTTTTTCATGGCTGTGGATGAACGACTGTGGAGCTTACCTTTGTATGTGAGAGAGGTGGAATGGTGGAAGATCATTCCAATCTACATCCTCATCCACATTTCGCAACTTCTCTTACAAATTGATGAAACGGTGATAAAAATTGCATTGGCCCAACCGGGATTTCAAACCCTGCAGCAAATGTTGCGAAGTCAACGAGTGGTGGGATTTTTAATTAAATCTTCCACATATCTCCCAATTATTTGCTTGTGTCTTTATTTCCTTTGTTTCATTCCCTGGAGCGTGTACCCTAATGTTGCAGTGATGTTTCTCCTCTGTCTCAACGTCACGAGAGTGAGTTTGTCTATCTTATTTCAATGGGCAAAATACATTAACAACAGAGATCCTGCTTTTAACCAAAGTAACAAGCGAGACCTTAGGCATGAAAATTTAAATTTTGTGGAAATAATCGCGGAGTTTATCCTAATGGTTTTTTCAATAGTTAATGTCCTCTGGATGGCCATTAGTTCTTCCTATTGGCTTTTTGCTATCAACACGATAATTGATATGGGGACAAAATTCAAAAACTTGCGCTTGCGATGGCTATGTCATCGATCGTGGATGAAGCTAGGAAAGATGAAGCTTCTGGAAACCAGCGAGACCAGAGCTGATGATGATGTTTGCATCATCTGTCATGAGGAGATAGGTGGGACCTATGTGCTTACTCGGTGTCAGCACTTGTACCATTCACAGTGTCTAACAGCATGGTTGGCCAGAAGTGACACATGTCCTTTATGCCAACGGCCCATTTTTAAAGATTATGACCTTGAACAATATTTGGATTTATTGGTTTTCCTGGACAAACTAACTTAATTTAATAGCAATTTAAAATTACATTTTGTGTACGTAATAATTGTAATTGATTTTATTAAATACAGTAACTGTTTTGAGTTATAGTCATTCTTAAATTATGATTAAAGTGTGACTAAATTTTAATTTATTTAACTTGCTTTTTAATTTTAAAATTCTGCTTTACATGTATTTTGATATAATTTTATTTTATTTTAAATAAAATGTGGGTCACTTTAATGACAAATGAGAGGAAATAGCATACATAGAAATATGAATACGATTAATGAAGCAAAGTTTCTTGATTATATTAAGGTACGCCTTAAATGTGTATACTGTACCATATTTAAATCTGTATTCTATCTCTTAAATTATTATTATATTCCTACCTTATATCTATTAAATGTTTGTTGTGTGTTTCATGAATATTTAATGTTTTGAATGTTGTGTATTTAAATCTTATGTAATTTCCGTAAACATGGAATGTGCCCCAAAATGTGATACAAGGTTAGAGAAAACATTTTGTGTTTGTATAATAATTCTATGGGTTTAATTATTGCAAATTAAAATTGATTATTTTAAAAATACAGTATTTTATTCATGTTTTAAAATCAATGAAACTCAATTTATCTTTATAATGCAGTAAATAAAATAAATTAACACCAAGGGTTCTGAGGTGTGCACAACAGTAAACTGAAGGTGCATGTGGGTAGCGTGTGCCAAGGAACACCCGGCACACTCCTCGCTTCTTTAATGAGCATTACACAAGTAATATAGAGCGTGCATCTCCATTTACGTCTGGTAGCCGAAGAATGATGTGCCGTGGAACACCCGGCACACTTTTCACCTTTCATGAGTATTAGATGCAGGGTGTGCACTTCTGTAATAACGTGTTGCGTAGCTGAAGGTGTGCCGCGGAACACCATGCACACTCTTCACTATCCTTTGGCTTTATACCTACAGGTTGTGATCGGTTGTGTGCACTTTTGAATTACGTATCGTAGTTAAAGGTGTGCCGCGGCACACTCGGCACTATTATTACCGCTTCGTTTAGCATTAAATAAAATTCTGGGTATGTGTTGAGTTGGTTGCGCATTTCGAATTGTTACGACGTATTTCAGATGAAGGGTGTGCCGCGGAACACCCGCCACACTCTTCCTAATAGCAAACAATGTATCAAAACTACAAAGCATAATTTTGTTATTACTGTATAAGTAGCCTACTGCAACGTGATTAAAGTGAACTGTGTAAAATGCTTGAAACCAAAAAACAAACAAACAAAAAAAAAAAATTCATTGCTAAAAACTATATAAAAATAAAAATGTTTTTAATTTTGTACACAAGATCTAAATACATACAGCAATGTTTATAAAGTGTGTACAATCAAAAAATGAAACAAATTACGACTGTTTTATAAATTATATATATATTTTTTTAAATGCGAAAATTATTTTACAGTAGTTTTAAAATTATACATTTTATGAAACATTTCAAATTAGTTCTCTCAATTTCTATTTCAGTTTCTATTTTACAATTATGCGACCAGTTTAAATCAACTTGATTTTCTTTAGTCACTACACTCAATTAAAACAAACCTAAACACCTTCAACAGATATATATTTTTTAGAACTTTTGAAACAAAATAAAAATAATTAATCTACTTCGAATTAATTTTTTCGTATGACGAGGCAAAGTTAAAATTAGCAAATAAATACAGGTACATTAGAACTCGATTATAACGACATCGAAGAGACTTGAGCATTTGATTTGTTTAGATCGGAAAATGAGAGCGACTGATAGATACCACAGCTACAATATGCTTTGAATATAGCAGCCGTTTTTTTAAGCATTTTGTATAATTGTGCAGTACTTATATAGATGGTCGACTGCATACTTTTTACACCGACGAATTTCTGACACTAAGAAACCTCTCGACAGTTTTCACGAGAACCACATTCCAGCATCTCCTTCCACACTCATGATTTTCAATTGAGAAACACCGTCGGACCAATCTACATCACATTTATTCTCGTCGCCGCAATACTCATCTTCGCTTTCACTCAAACTAATAATGTCGGGAAGATCGTCCGGGAACACCGGTATTTCAATTTCTTCACTCTTAACTTCATGGATTTTATCTGGACTATATTGGTTGATTGCTTCTAAAATAAGAGAATGATTATTAAAAAAATAAGTTATGATTCTTAAAGAATTAAGTTATGATTCTTAAAGAATTAAGTTATGATTCTTAAAGAATTAAGTTATGATTCTTAATCTGAATAAGCAGAACCAGTTATCAAAATCAGGTATAGACTACGTATTTTAAAAATAAAAATGACTCAGCCCCATAAATAAATTGACATTAAAACAGAGCGAAAATGTTTAAATCCGCGCCTCTGGATATTACCTTTTCCATTTTCGAGTCCCAACCTAATTACTTGTTCGCGCAGGCCCTGCAAATTTAACCATCAGTTGGCTTTTAAAATTTAATACAGTATTGTCATTTTTTAATTATAATAATGCGAAGCAATATTCCACGTGAGTCAAAAAAATAAAAAGCAAAACTTTTATATTTTAAAAGTTATTTAACCAAACGACCGGGTCTCCAGCTATAATTGTAAACATCAGTTCGTTATTAAAACTAATCAACTAGTGTCGTCTAACGAACTGGAATTGTTTAAAATTACATCTGAACTCCTAGGTATAAATTTAATCTAATAATTAGATCTAGATAAATAAAGTTAGTCTGAATCATTATTATTTATTTTTTTTTTTTTGATTCACCTTGCGAGAGCGTGTACATGTACGTAAATAAATATTTTACCTTTCGACACGATGATTTCTTCAATGATTTCCACGTCCGATGAATCGTCGTCCTCTTCTTCCACCGTCGTTTTCTCGTTCGTTATGTCCTCTAATCTTATTAATTTAATTAATGGCATTAAATTCGGTTTAGGCTTGATTTTTTTAGCCGATGAATCCGGTTGACAGTATTGAGGGCGAGCAGCGATGGGTTTTCCCAACGGAATCAAAGGAAAACATTGTTTGAACGCCTCAACCGGTCGATACGATTCTTGTTCCTTGTCTTTCGACTTCTTATGTTGTTTTCCAACGTCGAAGTCGCTGCTGCTATCGTCCTCATAATCATCATCATCTTTAAAAGTCTTCTTTTTCTTAGTAGATTGTTTCCTCCCTGAAAGGAAAAAAGATGAAAACCAAATTAGATGCCTAAATTGAGGAGTGAAAATAAAAAAAAGGATGAAAGTGCTCCCAGCATTACACGTAAAACGATTGCCCATGTGTCTCTTTTACAGACGTGTTTATTATTTCAGAATCAATTTTGTTTTGGTACTATTTGGACGATAAATATGAAAAAAAGTGCAGTAAACTATAACTGACGGTTATTCATAAACATTTTTATGCTACTTTCCTCCTATTTCATTATTAGTTGTTGTTTACCTGTTGTTTTTTTCGTCCGTTTCACTTCTGCATTCTTAATTTTGCTGGATTGGACTTTCGTTTTCGCCGATTGAGGACAGTGAATAACTTTTTCCACTAAATAAATCACAAATTTAAGTTATAAAAAGACATAAAGATGATAGAGAAAACGAGTTATAATTCTCCGAAGTGAAAAAACTCTTGAGAATCTCTTATTTCTACCTGTACATTCATCGGAGTCGGAGCTTAAGAAGAGGTTAAAATCCCTAGTGGCCATCATTAATAAAAACCGTGAATATCCTGAAATACAATTAAAAATAAATAAATAGTGTGTAACTGCCAGCATCGCATAAATGAACATATTACATCGAGACACTCTTGTCAGCTGCACATAGAAGAGCTCCAGCTAGGATCCAACGTAAACGCAGATAATAGATTAGCAATAATCTAGTAGGTAGTCTAATTGACAGACATTATTTTAAGAACGTTTTTTATAATTAAATTGTTGTATTCTGCGTTGAAAATATCCTCTCCCGGCCTCAACATACGCTGCAAAACGAGCGTCAAACCCACTCACTGTGCTCTGTTCTGATCCTATCGTCATCCAATTCGATCTAAAGAATTGTATCTTACTTTGGTTTCAACGCTTGTTCTTTATTTACTCGTAAACCCTTTTCTCGCATCCTACCCCATCGCTTAAATCTGAAATACTAAAGAAGAGCAGCAACGTACGAGAAAGGCAGGAGCAGCCAACTCCACCAAGCTGGAATCAGAGCAGCCAAGCATTCCGAGTGATGATGCTCGTGTTGAGGCCGAAAGAAGCTATTTCGAATACAAAATAGAACAATTTACTTACTGTATTAAGGAAAGTCCTTAATGTAATGTTTTTCTATGTGTCATTCAAATATTTAGATTATTAAAAGGATTTCGTACTAATTCAGTTGGGTACATTTTTTTAACTGATACCGTGTATACATACCTAATGCTTGGGATGACAGCTCAACTCAACTATTTCAAAATTAATTAAACGTTTTAACCCTTATCAATTATAATAATTAAACGCTTACCTTTCGTGTCGTCTTTAAGTCACGTTGAATTGAGTGTTCTAAATAAACGCTGGCAATAAACAGTTACTGCTTTTTGAATTCTGCATTCTAATTCGAAGGTCAGCTGACGTGCTCTTAAGTCTAACGCATGCCCACGCCATCTAGCGGCGGCTTCCCACAACAAGCGCCAAATTCAAAACGCTAAAAAAAAAATTTTTTTATTTTCCTCACTTTTCTTTCCAGCGTTATACAGTATTTTGAACCGTTTTTCTTTCCGTTTTTGCTTCGTTAATAAATAAATACTTGTCAGATGCAGGTACTGTATTTCTACCAAACAGCATCAGTTGTAGAGGGAGCTCACTAGGTGGCACTCAACTCGTATAGCAGATATTTTGACTCACTAAAATTACAACTGGCGCCATCTACTACATATATTAGACAACTCATTTGTAAACAAACTTTCTGATCTACCGTTAATTATTCATGCAGTAGGCCTACAAGACTTAGTAAATCGTGCAGGGCCGTGGCGTGGGGTGATGCAGTGATGCGGCCGCATCAGGCGCCAACTCTAGGGGCGCCAAAACTGAGCCAAATATTGTAAAAATCTAATTATTTTGTACAAAAAAGAGGCTAAATTTGTCAATTTTTCCAAAAAATTTTCGCGCCTCGCAAGCTCGGCGCTCAATTATTCTCTAAATTGAAGGAAAGGGGCGCTATTTTAAAGACTTGCATCATATTGAAAAAATCTACCCCACGCCGCTGAAATCGTGTGAAATTAACAACACTATTAATTATTATTGTTTTGCTTGTTATATTTGATTTGTAATGAGAAAATTGAATATTACCCAATATTTATAAATACAGTATAACATATTTTTAACATAATTAATAAAACTAGTTTGAGCATTATTCTCAATTGTTTTTATTGAGTTATTACTGATAATAATGATTCAAAATTGAACCCTATTTAATTACTATAACAATCATTTTTTTCTTTTACTGAATATTATTATAGAGACCGGGATTAATTACTTCTGTAGAAAGTTACGATTACAATTTTATTAATGAGAATTAAACTCGTTATTACTCATTTAAAACAGAAATATTATTATTAATATTTTGTGGTAAAAAATTTAAATCTGGAAAAACAGTACCGGTAATTTGTTATAGTTTTTTTTAAATAAAAAAAAAAAAAGAAAAGTTTTGTTTTATGAGATTATTGCAGTGATATCTTTATTAAAAGGTTAAATAATTTCCTTCAAATAAAAATATATATCTATATAGGCCTGTAAAAAAAAATTAATTTATAACTGAGTTGTTATTGTAATATTATTGAGAGAGGATGCGAAATGGTGATTGGTACTATACAACTTCCGCGAATAACAGGCAGCGACGCCTTCCTGTTCTTGTTTTTGCGTTTTAGAAAGAGAAGCCAATAAGTTTAATGCACATTTTTATTTTGTAAGCTGGTTCCGCAGTGTATAAAGTTTTACCACGATGTTTGTTCCTACTCATTTTATCGTCGTAATAATAATTATTCTCTTGGGAAATATATTATGCGCTAACGAAGATAATTTAATCGATTACGATAAAGAGCAAAGTGAATGGCAATTGGATAAAAACCAATCATTATTACGTTTTCAATTAAAAAATGATCAACTTTTACTCTTCAAATTCATTAATGTCAGTGCAGGTGACCAAAGTGTGCGACTTTCAATCACTTTTCGCGCGACGATCGATATCAATTCGCTGTCAAATGAGAATAATAATAATAATGACTATTCTCGCGTTAATGTCAGCGGTGCAATTGGACAACTTAACACAACATTTACAATTTATTCTCCCACTCGGAATCATATACTGGATTTTGGAATTAATTCATCGATTGGTTATGTCGGTTACAACAAAAGTTGTATTCATCGAACAATTAGCTCTCATTTAAACCTAGGTGGTATAGCATTATTTGCACCGTTGGTGGTTAACGTTTCGCGATGCGTTTACGTAATACGAGCGATTCGTTTTGCGCCTGAAAATCTAAACGATTTAATACCGAAGCGAAGCTTTTCTCTCGCGAACGATTTTTACGATTATTACTTAAGTTGTTTACTAGACTTTTTTAAATATTTTAGCGCGTTATATTTATTAAAACTAAACGCGACGGCTGACACTTTTTCTATAAAGAATTCTTCCATCTCCATCCCCAACTTAAATTTGCCATTATTCGTAAAATTAAAATTAAAAGCGCTCGATCTTTCCAATAATTACGTGGAAAACATTGTTAGTTCCAAAATTTTCCCCCTCTTTCCGTCATTGAAGACTTTAAATTTGAACAATTGCGGTTTGAAAACCCTGGACAATATTAACTTTAAAAACATTTTTAATTTATTAGATATAAATTTAGGGAGAAACGCGTTAAAAGTCTTACCCAAAAATTTCAACTCTCTATCGCGACTGCAAGTTCTTAACCTCAACTCGAACGGTGATACAATGGACAATGGTGACCATATTAACCAACGACCATTTAACTTCAACGAAGTTATTCTGAAGCTCAATACTTTAAAATCTTTAGATATAAGTAATATGGCGGTTCGTATGCCTACTACTTACAGATTTTATTTATTTTTGATAGCCATGCCCAATCTCCAAGTTTTAAATATGAGCCGAGTCCAATTTTTGTATTATTCTTCCGACGCTGGAGAGAGTTATTACGATAAAATACGAGATTTTCAGTACCCTATTTCTAATCTAAAAGTATTGGATTTATCGGAAAACGTGGAAGCCGTCGAAAGCGTGTTTAATTACGAATGGTTGCGCTCAAAAGTGAGAAATTCAAGTAGAAATTTGTTAAAACCGTTTCCCCACGAAGGCGAACAGCAATTCAGCGCTTTTTTTCAGCTGTTTCCAAAATTAACCGCGCTGAAATTATCGGGAAATAAATTTAACGATATGTTTAAGCTAAATTTGTCGAATGATATCGGTAGAACATCTTTTTCCCTCGACTTAAGTAACAATAGGATTGTCGATTGGAACGAAAGTAAAATACTATCCGTTGATAAAAGTCTGAACTTTACTCTCGATTTATCCGACAATAA
>JAQGAZ010003191.1:0-12865 GCA_034692225.1 Polydesmus complanatus
AAAACTCTTGTCTCATTACTCGTTAAAATCCTATTATAAAAATCACCTGGTCACCTTTGACCTTCACGACTCTCTGACCATTTCCGGTCTATTTTTAAATCGTTTTTAAGTGGCGTTTTTCATACCCACATGTAACAATACCTTGAATTAAAGGTAATTAAACATATCATGCAATGAGCATATTGGCTCTTAGTTTAGACTCTCAGACCGGAAATTATTTAGGAACTTAGATTTCAGGTGGTGGATTTCAGGTTTATGAAATTTTTGTTTTGAATTTCTTTTCTTTGTTTATTCTTTTTCTTTTGTTTAAACGGTCAAGGGATGAAAAAAACATATCCTTTTCCCACCCCTTGACCTGTTGGTGGATGCTAGATTTACCTGTTCTCGTAGCTTCAGGTAGTCATGACAACTTGTTGTCTGGCAACACTGGGGCATGAGTATAAAAGGATGAATTCTTTTCCACTAAAACATTCAATATTTTCCTCTCTTTAAGTTTGGTTGAGAAGCTTTTGCTCCTCAACTGTTTTATGTGCATTTTTACTTAATTTTTGCATGTGTTAGCCTCGTAAGACTAACATTTATTTTAAATGTTTTAAAGTTAAGTTTTCACAATTTTTGTTTATTTAAAAAATTTAACTTAGTGATTTAAAGTGCAGAATTTCGGATTCAATAATAATTTATAACATTAAAAATCTCATAAAATATTATGCAACTTTAATGCCATCAATTTATTGAATATTTTTTTTTTGTTATTCAATTGGGGAAGAACCTTGTGACTTGTGATCTCGTTTTGTGTCTTGGTATTTGGAGTTCAAGTAAATAAAATCTTATCTAAAGATAAAAACTACTTTGTGCTTTACTCTCCAAATAAACAATAATTCCAAACCTGAAGAAAATTATAACAAACTTTTATTCTTAAATTTTCTACCTGAAAATTAACGAAAAACCTCTTAAGTTTAAAGGTAAGAACAAAGCTTATTGTACTCATATATATATACTTATTAAAATAAATAACAAGCCAGCAGCCCTAAAAATTAATAATAATCTTAGTGAATTTACTCTTCAAGTGAATTCATTTATTTAAGCTCTTAAAGCACATTCTTCATTAAACTTTCATTGAAATTCGCAAGGCTTACAATCTAAGCCTTATATCCGCTCTACCTGATCAGCTGTTCTTTTTCAGCACAGGTAGATAGCCAATTCGCGGCATTATAAATAAATTACAAGATTTCTTCTGAATCTTATATACAATTTTAATTGTTGTTATTATTAGTTATTAATTATTACTCATTACTATTTTAATACATGATAATTGAAATTAAAATCCTGGCTATTGTTATAACTTTTATTTAGTGATCATTTGCATGTCTCCCAGTTTAAACCAATATAACTAGGTTAATGCAGTTCTTTTACGGAATGGTTGAGTATTCTTAGGCCATTTCTTTTAAAATTTAATTAAAATTTAATTAAAATTTTATTCCAAATTTAAACTTGACTGGTTGCATAACTTTATCTTTTAAAACGACCTTAAAAACACAATGCAACCTTTGCAATCCAGTCACCTTCTTTTATTAAGCACTTCCTGCACTTATAATAATAATTATTATTATTATTACTTAATAAATCAAAATTCGCTCCCTATTTATTTTATTTACCATTTTAATCCCTGGTCTACCTTAATTTAATTGTCTTGCATGTAACAGTATTTGTACCTAATAAACTTTCAATTCTCTTTTCAAACTAGCAAACTCTAAAAGAAAAAGGAGAAATCGATGGGAGTGACATCTTCAAAATTCAAAAGAAAAGCAAATAAAAGAGAGATTGAACATTATTCACAGGAAACACCTGAACAATTCCCAAGTCATAAATTCCGAGTTATGTCTGATGGTTCGATACAGAAGAAAAAAATTCCATGATCACCATAGCAACTTGTACCTTAAGATACATAATACTAACTTGTAATTTAGTTTTTAATTATTATTTATAACTTTATCAATCAAAGCAATTGATAAATAAGAGTCTTCGGGCCTCTCACTCTTTTGATTCATTTTGATCGGATTTTCAATATAATTGTTACATGGGAGACTGTCAAAACAATCAAATCTGGGAGCCTAGCGCACTCCTGTAATCCTAGTATGGGAAGCTGAGGTGAAGGGTGTAGCATGGACTGCGTTCAAGCCCGGAAACTACCTTCTCTTCTTTGACTAACAAGGGGTGCCATTATGGCCTTTCAAGACTCTCTGTCTTCCCTGCTGTCCATTGGACAGTTAAATTGACAAAAAAAAAAAAAAAAAACGATAATGAGACCGGAAAGTAGTCTAAAGGATTTTTAAAGTTAAATGACCAGGGCACCCTTTGGTATTTAAAATAAACTTTAAAACAGAAAATTAACTAATAAAAATTTTTTAGTAAATTTGAATTTCCAAAATCAAAATTAATGTCTTTTGTTGTAGGAGAAATAAGTTCAAATTGATCCTCCGGTTGCGTTGTGTTTTTGTGGTCATTTTAAGAAAGAGAGGTCAAAGTGCAACAAAAAAAATTCCAACAACCAAAATATCAATGCAAATAATACGAAAATAATTAAATTATTATTGTAGCTCAACCATCTACCTTAATTGTAAAATAAATAAATTATTTTAGTTTCAGGCCTTAACTCGGTTGAGTCCCGCAATCCTTACTGCAATGAAATTTACTTTATTTATTTTGATTTAAGTTGTGAGACAAGTAGGTGTTATAATTTTTAATAACAAAGACTTATATTACGTAGGAGCCAGTGTACTTTTATTTTTAGTTATTTTTCTAAAAAGTTGCAATAATTTCAAATTATTTATACTAAATTATTTTTAAGTAGAAGTCGTTTTAAGCAATGAAAATTAATGATTGGTAATTTAATCTGAATTTTAAGAATAATTATTTATTTAAAAATAAAAAATTAAATCCGAAGTGGGATTGGAACAGTGGTCAGTAATATGGCGGAAAACGTTTTCTGGTTCTCGGGGTTAAAGGTTGTGAGCCCTGGATGGAAATATTCCGGGCACCGAAAATATAAAAATATTATTTTATTCGAATATTATTTGTTAGAAAAGTCGATTAAATATATTCCACACTAAATCACACTATGATGAAGTTGGAAAGTCAAATTTAATATTTTTTTTATTAACTAGTGAACAATATTAGAACTTGAACAAACTTAAATTTAGAGAGCTTGAATTTAGCTGATCCACACACATTGAAGGATAATTTCGAAAGACTAATTTAGAATACACACGCATGCATAAATAACGAAAAAATGTGCACAAACGCAAATGGTGCTAAAGTATCATAATGATACTGATTTCCAACATTATTTTAACGGGGGCGGCGTCAGGCTGTCTGGAAGGAGGAAAGAAAATAATAAAATACGAGGAGTATCCATAAAAGAAGAGTTGTGCTGCCCTCTTCGGTGGTGGGAATTTCTTTTTTAAAATTTGACAAAACTGAGTGGTAGTTGGGGTTCTCCTGAACAAAATGACCCATGGGGGACCTCAGTAGTATGAAAGATCGCTTTGTAATGTCCATTTGTGTGAAAGATAGCAAGAAAAAATCCTGCCGCACACCGTACTAGGCGCCGGCCCGCCCATGGAATTTTCCACCAGGCACTTTTGGACTTTTTTGGTTGGGTCATATTGAACCGCCGCGCGCGCCTTCCCTGACTTGTGGCTTTTAGAATTTAATTTTTTTACCTCTATAAAGAACCAAATAAGTAAAAAAAAAAATTTTCAAACACCAAGTAGGTGAAAAAAGAGGTCCTGCAGTGGTGAAAGAAAGCGGCGGAAAATTTTTTTGAGGAGGGCATCAAAAACTCTTAAAAACGGCTTAAAACCTGCCTAAAACGGAAATGCAAATACAGTCATGGTCATACAATTAAGTCACTATTTGAAAAAAACTTATTTTTGTTGTTCTCATTTATTTTGTTTGATTATTACATAAATTTTTTTTTGAAATAATCTATTAGCTCTTAGTTATAACTTCTGCATAAAATTTATGCATTAAAAAATTAAAACTACGAAGAAACAAAATTAAATGCAACTCAGTGATTTTTTAAACTGGTCATACAATTAAGTTATCCGATTTTAAAGAGTAAGTAAATCATATCAATTGTTTAATTATTGATAAACATAACAGTATTTTCTATAAAAAAAGGTTTTTAAAATATTATAGTTAAGTTAATGGTAAAATGGGGAAAAATAAAAACTCTACATTAACTGAAAAACGGATGATTCGGAATCTGAATAAAAAATACAAGAATGTTGCTGAAATTGTCCAAATTACTGAATTTTAATGTGGAAAAATAAATATTGCTATTAAGCATTATACTGTGCTTGGGATATTTAACATATTACCAAAAAATCAACCACGAAAAACCACTATTTATGGTGATAGGGTCATTGTCAAAAAAGTAATGCGAATCCATTTTTGAGTTTCCCAGAAATTAAGGCACAAATGAAGACCGATTATGGTGTAAAAATTTCGCCAAGAACTGTTAGAAGACTACAACAAGAAAATAATTTAAAAGAATGCATTACCAAACAAAAACCACATGTCTCTAAACTCAACATTAAAAGAAAAATAAAATTTGATAGAGAGCACTTGTATAAAAGTCAAAAATGTTTGGAAATTAATTGTATGGAATGATGAAGGTAAATTTAAAGTGTTTGGTAATAATGGAAAAAAATTTGTAACACAAAAATATTTACTAAAAAACACAAAAAAACCCTGTAAAATGTGGTGGCTCATCTGTAATGGTCTGGGGTTGTTTCAGTGCATTTGTTATTGGTCTAATTTTCAAAATTGATGTAAAAATTAATGGTGAAATGTATAAAAATATATTAAATGACAATATAAACTGAGACTATAGAGAAAATTTGCCACTTAAATGGTTCTTTTAGCATGACAATGACCCAAAACACACTTCTTGAGTGACCAAAGCTTGTTTGGCAGCTAACAAAATTAATGTTTTGCTGTGGCCAGCACAAAGCCCTGATTTAAATTTTATAGAAAACCTTTGGGGCATTATTAAAAAATCAGTTCCTGCCAAAAAAACCCAGAAATAAAGTTGAATTATGGGAATTAATTCAATCTGAATGGTAGAAGATTATTCCTACTCAATGTGCAGCTCTTGTACAAACAATGACGTCTAAATGCAAATCAGAAATTATTCAAAAAGGGTCCCCAACAAAGTACTTATGTTAGTAAATATTAATATTTACAAAAAAGTTAAACATTATAATTAATAATACAATTGTTTTTAGGTAACTTAATTGTATGACCAGCTTAAAAAATCACTAAGTTGAATTTAATTTTATTTTTTCATATTTTTTATTTTTTAATGCATAAATTTTATGCAGAAGAAATAACTAAGACCTTATAAAACATTTCAAGCTTTTTTTTATGTAATAAATAAACAAAATAGTTGATAACAACAAAAATAAGTTTTTTTTTTAAAAGTGTCTTAATTGTGTGACCATGACTGTACATGAAAAAATAGCTGACATAATTATCTACAAAGCCCTTAAATTTTTTTTTAAATTTATTTTTTTAAAAATAAATAAAAAATATAAAACTCTTATTCTCAAAAGCTTAAGGGCGAAAATTTATTTTCTTTAAAAGTTAGCAGTGATTGAATTATTATGTATAAAAATTAATCGGAATTAATATAAAGCCATTAAGTTATTACCATTTAATCGCCCAACTGATTAATTCAAAAGTTTCGTTAATTTTCGATAAAACACTAAAATTGATTAGTAAGTTCCTTATCTGACTGGCTTTATTAAATAATAAGTAAAATTTAAATTAGTTTTTACAGAATTATCGCAGAAATCGAAGTTTTCATATTTTTATTTAATCGATAACCGATAATCGATATTTAATCGAGCTGGGAGCCTAGCGCACTCCTGTAATCCTAGTATTGGAAGCTGAGGTGAAGGGTGTAAAACGGACCGCGTTCGAGCCTGGAAACTACCTTCTCTTCTTTGACTAACAATTAATGTCATTTGATTAAATAAATTTGTTGACTAAGTTGGCTTCTACAATAGAAAAAGTTTATTTGTTTATTTTATATTGAGCATTAGAGTTTAACACAAGTCACAAAAAGGTTTCTCAAACACTAGCACATACAATACACAAATTCACTATGAGAAAATCCCGATCAGCAAGAACAAATTGTTTTTCTTTAAAAGGCCCTAAAATTCGATAACAAATTGCAGTGTTTATTTTGATGCCCGGTTATTACGATGGAATTTTATTTAGCGAAAGTTAATTAACTCACTTTAAGGTAATGAAATTTGTTAAAAACAATAATAAAATTCGCTGGAGCATTTTTCACTTTAAGAACACTCTGCTTACGAGGCCAAGAAATTAGAGTTTAGAAATGGTCAGGTCGCAAAAGGTTAAGTCCGAGAATGCACCTGACGTAAAGATCGAAGCAGAGCAAAAGTAGCAATCTGTGGATGGAGGATGCGACAGGTACATTTATACCTTTGCTTTTTGACGTCAGTTTTCAACATGGCTGACGCCCTTTAGCAGGTAAATTGCACGTCATCGGTCCGCGTCCACAAAATGGGGTCAAAAAGATGCATTACCTTTTGTCTAGCTTTTCAAGTTTTGGAAAAAGGAAACAAAAAGCGTTTTTAGAGTGAAGTTTGGGCTCAAACAACTCCTGGATCTTGGCTTAACCTTAAGTAAGCCCTAGACCAAAGTAAATTCAGGGTTTAACTCTACCGATCGGTACCACTCATCAGTGGAGTTGAGTCGGGACCTCAGAGTTGTAAGGGCTCGAACTTGGCACCTAACATGCAAACAACAACACAATGAACGGAAAAGCGTGGTGATCTTTCACCTCGAATAACTTTTGGTTCTAGGGTCACATCCGAGAGCTTGAAAGCCCGAATTAAAAAGCTCCTCGAGATTTGCAGAAATAGACTTAGAGCGTACGGATGCGAGTCCGGGAGCCGGAGTTAGTCTAGGTCAAAGACTGGCCTAACCACAACAAAAAAAAATTAAACGAGAGCGGATCCCTACTTTGCACAGGCGTAGCTCTTGAATCCTAGGTCATAATCGGACGGTCTTGAGGTCGTTAGAAGCGCTTAGATCTCCTCTTTCGAAAGCTATGGGCCAAAGAGTGACAACTAATAGCATCACTCCCAAAGAGTGACCAGTTCCCATCGCTCACTACTTAAAAATTTGCATAAAAATCATGAAAAATTAACGGAAAACCATATGTGGGAGAATGATAAGAAAAAAATGAATGTTAACCTGAGTCAAAATTGGCAATCTGATTAATTTACTTTTCTTATTTATTTATTCGTATTAATTAGATTTTAGATTTTTTTATTTATTCCCACCGAACATAAATATGCCAGTTAACAAAATATTCAATAAGACAAGATACATTGCATGCTTGGTAGAGGCGTCAACGAACCTCTATTAAAATAGAATAGTATGACGCCCTATTCTGCCGTAGAATTAAATTAAGTTAAAATAAACAGCGTTTGGCGGAAATAAACAATAGTATTAAACAAAACAGTACTCAATTAGTACCATAAACAAAAACAAATTATAAAAAATTTAAATAATACTAATCACAATATAAGTCATTGTAAGACCATCCAAAACATTGTGCATTTAAAATCTGTTATAACCAACTTCAGTTTACATTAAATTAAATCCTACCCTAAAAATACAATCCTAATTAACATTGAAATGTCTTCAACACTAATATTTAAGTTCTTTTTCTTCTTTTGAGCCAAGTGTCAGTAGAGCAATGTCCTGTGTCAGAGGACTAAGGGTAACTTGAGTAAATTAAAACAAAGCATTAATGAACAAATTAACATCATATCCCCATCCTCCCAGTAGACATAGAAAAAGAAAAACATGGAAGCTGCATATTATATTCAATCATGTAAGGAAAAGAAATCATGGAAATAAAGATAGCAATCGTTTAAAACAATGGTTAACAGTTATGATAGGCAATAGCTAAGTGTTAGTATGCTTGTAATCAGGAAATTACAAGCAATACTTCTAGCTAGGTCTTAGGTGGATGAGATGAAATTTTATTAGCATTTTAATAAAAAAAATGAAACACAATAGAAAGAGGAATAGATTGAAAAAGAAGGTAGCCAATTCTTTCTACACGCTCTACTCTTCCCCAAGTGTATAAGAATAGAAAAAGGCGTTTTGCAAGGTAGAGCAGAGCATAGCCAACATGTAGGTCAGCTAACTTAGTGCTAAAATAAAGTTCCGCGATTCTACAAAGGGCCCTATCCAATGTAAACAAACGGTTAAGATATGAAATTTATTTCATATCCTAACTCGTATTTATGATGGATTAAAAATTCGAATTTTAATTTTATTTACTTAGTCTAAGGTTAAACTTAATTTTAGGCATTTTTAATTGTACTTTTATTAATAAAAATTTTAATTAGCCAAACACAATTTGTGGCACTAAATGTGAAATGCAAAGTAAAGGCACCATAAAAACCGCATTAAAGAGAGCAGAAAACTTAGAAAAATTCTCGTTTAATTGAATTTATTTATATGCTAACTTACTATCTTAACTAATGTTAGTATTTTATAGAAAGTTTATTTTATTTTAATAAAACAAAAACTTTATTTAGATTAAGAGGTGAAATTAAGAGAGAGTAGAAAAAGAAAAAGACTCGACTGCAACATAATTAACATATCTGGCTGTTTCTTTCTTCCAACATTTTTAACTAATTAAGCACTGATATTAAATATATTTTTTCAGTAACTACTGCTGATTTGTACAGTGCATGAGATTGGCACACTCTTTTAGATCTCATCTTTGGTTAAAAACCATTAAAAAATTTATTTACTTTAATATTATAAAAATTAATCATTTTTTTTTATTATTATTAGTTATTTCTTACCAATTAGCATTATATCGCCAAGACAATTTTAGCACCTACTGTATTTGTGTTACATATTTTTCATACTATACTAATTTTAACTACTATCTATTGAGCTATTTACTATGCCATTTATTGGTGTAGACGAAAATAAACAAATTTTTGATGCTGAGTACATTCATGGAACTTTTGACAAATATATTGGACTGCTTAAAACTAAATCAATAATAACAACTGCTAAAAAAAGAAGAAGATGGTTTTTTGGTTATATCAGCTAATATTCAATCTTACTTTTCTAAACAGGAACTGATCCAGGCTTTTATAGTTGAATATCATACATTTAAATAAGTATTCCTGTTTCAATAGAAATGGGCCAATCAAGATAAGGAACTGCCTGAGATAATGGGTTACAATCTGTTTTCAAATTTCAGAACTAAAACTATTGGTAAGAGAATCTATACTTACAGCTCCACATCACTAGCAGCAAATCATATTATCAGCGAAAATTTAGAACAGATCAAGTTTACCTTGTTTACTGTTTCCATAATATCTACATTTTAAATATATATCGTCCTCAGGGTGGAAGGATAAAGGATATGGAATTTGCTCTAAATAAATTGGAGACTGTATTACGTTGTATTCTATTTATTTATTTTATTTTCATGATTTCACCTATTAGGTTGTAATTGATTACTAGCTGCAAATTAGCATTGGCAGATTGTATGTAACTATATTTACAAAATATGGTTGCAAAGTTATTGTTACACGATTTGCTGATGGCTGGAAATTTCAATGACGACACCATTTCAGCTGGAGAAATTTAGTGTCTGCTCATAGTGAAGAGGTTTTCATATGCGATTCTGGTAGCAATTAGAGGGAACAGTAATCTTGATAATCTGTTTATTTCCAGGGGTGATGAATATGTATAATTTAGTTTTACAGTGGCTTGTGGCATCGCAGATCATACTGCTTGTTAAAATTGTGCTAAATTATTTAAATTTAAAATGCAAAATTTATGTTAAGTTAAAAAGCCTCAGGACATTATGACTGTTATGATTGTGAAATTTGAGATATTTTTCTCTTTTGTTAAAAGCATGTAAAAACTGCATCTAAAATTAATCCTAATTACTGTAAAATTGCACAATCTGTTTTTCCAGAATATTCTACCCATTGTTCTGATTTACTATAAAAAAAGCTGTTTTTATCTAAAATAATCAGAACAAAACTGAGAGTTGAAGAGAGTTGACTGTATTATGAAATAAAAGTTTTGTTTCTCAAACTTTGGTTGTAAAACCTTAAATTACTTCCAATATTCCAACACCACTTATGGAGTGTACACCACTTTCCTGAATTTTGCTCCCATTAATGTTTTTGAAACTGTTGGTATTGTTACATGCAGCTCCTCAATCTTTTACTTTCCACCTTCTATAATTTAATATGATTCATCATATTAATTATTGCTAATTTAATTAATTTTACTGTATGTTTTATCGCGGTATATTAGCATGTTTTAAATTCCCACGTCTTTTATTAATTAAATATACGGCGCTCTAACCAGCTGAAAGTTCTTTTTAATCTTGATTAACGGGCACTCACCTATTTCTAAAGTTTGTTTATTTGCGCCTAAGGCTATAACTGGTTTTAACCATGTTCTAGCTACCAAAAGTTGGTTACCATGACAACCATACTTCTCAGTTTCTTATCAGAGTCCATCTCGGTGCCCTTAACATGTCTCTACACATAATGACTCATATGCTTGAGACATAGCAAAATTACAAAGGTTACCCAAGCTGAAATAAATAAATAAACAGATAAAGTTTTAAATATTTTAATAACTCTTGCTATCTTTAAGTAACAGTTATATAACCTAGCCTATCTCTTCTAACCTTCTTTCCTCTTTAATTCATATAAAATACCTGTCTATTCAGTATTACTGATATAAGTTATTTATTGAATTTATCTTTAAAACTTAATTATTTGTTGTTTGAATGACTATATTTAGTCAATATATTATGCTGAAATCTTATTTTACTCAATTTAGCTGTTTTACAACGATTTAATTAAGGTTATAAGTGCCAAAACCGCGCATGGTACTTGCGTTTGTCGCACAGCTGTAAGTGCCATTGTTTCGCACTGTACTTACACCCTTTTCAATCGCCGTGAATTATAATTGTATTTTATGTTGTAGGGTTGTTTAATTATGTTAATTTATGCATTTTAATTAAAGGAAATTTTATTTATTAAACTTTTAATTATCTTTTCCCATCATGATGACTCATGAAATTTTCCACTATTTCTCAATCTGGTACCCAGTCCATCTTGATATCCACTGATGGACCCAAGATAAAAACCTGATTTTTCAAGATTTTAATTTTATTTTTTTATTTTTATATCAGGTTTACACCTATACATTGCAAGTGATTCTACGCACACAAGGGACAATAAATATTATCTACTTAATATAAAAAGAAATATTAAAAATCAAAAAATTAATTGACAGGTAATCAGTAAGCAAAATGCATTACTTAATTTAAAAAACTGAGTACCAAAATTGTGCGCAGATTAGACATTATGAACAACAAAGGAAAGCTTTGAGGCCATACATTAAATTGACAAATTCTGATAATTAAATAATTAAAAATGGCATAATTTAAATTGATTTGCATTAAATAACTAATATAGGTGGAGGCGGCAGAGGAGGCCCAAAGGACAGAATGCCGCCTAGGAAAACATATGCAAGAGCGAGGCAGAGTCAAGACCAGAAGATGTGCATTGTGATTGATAGGAAAGCAACAATACAATAAAAAGTAGTTAAAACACATTCAACGATCAATGATATAAATACACTATCAGTGATGCGTATAATACACAAGAGCATGAAGACATATTATATATTAATTATAAGGTAATAGACATGTTTGTATGAAATATACTTATACTATATATAACTTGAATTAATTTGATCTAATATGGAGAGTCCAATATTCTTTTAGTTAAAGATGACAATGGGGTTTTTATTTGAAATGAATAATTTGTTAGCAGAGTGTTATCCAGATTGGATTTAAACATATCAATAGTTGTTAATGGAATTGCGTATTTAGAAATTAAATAGTTCCATATCTTACATCCAGAGTAATGTATTCCTAGTTTGATTAATTTATTAGCAAGATTGGGAACTTTGACCAATCTGGATTTAGTCAGATGATCTAGAATTTTGATTGTTTTAAATTTTTTCAGTTAATATGTGTTGATACATATAAATTGCAACTCATCGTATGTATAATAATTCTGCTAAATAGTAAATTTTTGGGATTCGCTCAAACATTACGTAGAATTTACTAATTTGTAAATCTAAATTGTTTAATGAGCCAGTGTTGTTGTTGCCCCAGATTGTGCAATAGTAATTAAAATGGGAATGAATAAGTCCATTGTAAAAATTTTTTAATTGGTTACGAGACAAAAGTGCTTGAATCGATTGCATGAGCCATTTAATTTTTTTACAATAACCAGTCAGTTTATCAATTTGTGGGCCCCAAGACAGTTGTGGAGTAAATAATACGCCAAGCAGTTTAAATTCTTTGACCATAACTAATGGAAGGCCATTTATGGTAATATCTAGCCAATAATCCTCCAAGATCAAAAAGCATCCCTACCGTCTTTGTATCACTTAATTGCAAAAAGTTGCTTGCACAGTAGTTGTCAAGACGGCATAGATAGTCGTTGGTAATTTTATTTTGTCTAGTGACATTAGAAGCAGCTATAACAGGAGTATTATCATCTGCGTATATAGCTTGGTCTGTGCTGGCGTCTTCTATCATGTCAGTGTCATCAATTACCAAGCGTGGAATGGGAATATCAAATGTAAATATATTAAATAATATCGGCCCTACTGAGGTTCCCTGTGGTACTCCAATTGACAGATACGTTGTATCAGAATGATGACCATTTAATTTGACCAA
>JAQGAZ010003192.1:0-12862 GCA_034692225.1 Polydesmus complanatus
TGGTTAAAGCGTTGTCCGGGTATATGAGGCGAAGCATTTATGTGGCCCACGCTGCTTCCCCTTCTCTTCTATTAAGGCTCGCTAGGGTTTTGGGTTTTATTTAACCATTATGGCTAAAATGTATGTAAATAAAAAGCAAATAAGTAACCTGTTCCTTAGCTAGCACATTTGAATTTTTTAGTATCAAGTACAAGAATTTGTACATGAAAATATACATAAAACTAACATAACATCAAGTGAACTTATGTTTGTATCAAGTAGTGTCTAATTTATTTATATCTTCTCAACAACTTTTAAAATAATATCAAAATTTCTTTAAAAATAAAAATATCATTTGAGTTATTATATTTTTAACATAATTTTATTACATTGGGATTTTATTTCAAGCGATTGATATTTCAAGACCACCTGAACCATTGCCAGAAGTTGCGGATGTCAGTTATTAAGCCCCCAGTCAGTGGTGGCCCTAGGCCGGCGTTGCAATGGCGTAGAAATAATAAAGTTAATGTTTTACTATAAGTTAATAACATTGCTTATTTTTTTAAGAAATTTTATACTTTTAATAATTTAGTAGCCCTCATACGCCTATTTTCAAAACTTGACTAGAATTTGAAATGTTATTCTACATAGTGTACGGAAAAAAGCGACCCCAAACTTAGTTAAGAAATTGGCTGTGGTCGCCCCTAGGATCGACTGTGCTGTCTTGTTGATCTATTGGGAAATCCGCTACTGAAATTCCTGATTTATTTTAGTGTAAATAAGTCTAAAAAAAATAAATGGATGTGTTTATGGGAGAGTAGCCGACAGTCACGACAGTGTATAAATTTGGCTCGCTCAACTACTAAATCGTCAGCTACAAAATTATTAGACTTCGTTACCGGTACCTTAATTTAGGCATGACTCATTTGAGGTTTAGATCTTGACCTACAGTATGTACAGTATTGCATGGTTGCTAGAAATTAAAATGTTTTCTAGCATGGAAAAATTGGCTCGGAGAGGCAGCTGAACGTCTTTTTGGAAAAATGAATATTTAAGGGAGAGTTAAATATTTGTTTTTTTGTTTGGAGATCGATACCAAGATATATTTTAGCCTTCGGCTTTCTCCAAGTTTTTACCAGATTATATTTATAGCCGTAGAACGTAATAAAAAAGGAAAATGCAAATTTTTGACGTGTGCGTGGCTTCAGTTGTGAAGCCAGATTTGTAAAACCGAACGAAATTCAAAGTTTTGCAATACCACTGTTTATCTAAAATTTGTCAACCTTATTTTTGTCCGCCCGAAGGTCTTATTTGTCCGTGTTATTTGGAATCCTTAAAAAGTTTGTTGGGAACCCTTCAAGGCTTGCGATGCAATGTTTACCAAGGCTATTCGAACCTCAATCGCAGCGCATATATGCACCAGAGCTATTACTACCGTACTTCAGTTTCCTTACCGATTTTTTTTTTTTTTTTAATAAATTTTAATTTTTGGGTTCTTTTGCGCGTGCTGTTAGCTGAATTGTCTTTCCTTAAGTTCAGCACAACTCGTTCCCAGAGGCTACGGGCATAGAAATTGGGATACATGTTAGCCGCGCGCTATAGGACCACGAGATATTTTTCATCATTATGTAGCGATGATTAATAATTATTATTATAGCCTGAAACAGCGAGCTGGTCCTTTTGAAAGGAGGGGAAGGAAATAATTTTGGACAGCTGGTTGGTTCAAAAGCTCTAATTTTCGTTTCGCTAGAGAATTCTCACAATAATTTCGGCGCGATCGAAAGAAAACTTGGTAATTGAATTTCTTTTTTAGCACTTAATATTTCATAATAATTCGAAAAGAACGGAAGATTAAAGGCGATCGTAATCTAATTAGAGCTATGCTAACTAGTTTTGTAAGTAATTACCGTCGCTAGTTAACTTAATCTGTAGGTTTAGATCCTTTTCAGAAAATATTAGCCGTATATCTTCTAATCTCATTTTACAAAGAACGAGAAATCATCGGGGGGATTTGAGGTTTTTGAAACCGCTAGCAATCGTCGTCCTTCGAACATGCTTTTCAATCTCAATATACAATAGAAAACTGGCATTTTATGTATTGTCGGTTTAAATGAGAATTAACACGATTATCGGTTTAAATGTATTCAAATTGAGAATCCATTCTTCTGGTTTTTTTTTCTTTTCTTCCGTCAATGTATTTTTGAGTTTTGGTGTAGAGAATGAAAAAAGACCAGTGTAGGTGCGAACCCATTTTTATTTTTATTTTTTTCACATCTTGTTGCAAAGTGACAATGTACATTAACAAATAAGCTGCTGCAAATAATAATTGGATAAAATATATAAAAATGAGAAGCAGGGCTAGATCTAAATACTTTACTAATCATTTTTTATCGTCGTTCTATAATTTTTTTTTTTCTTTTTTTTCTTCTCCGCAATGTCAACTACGATGATAGCTTCTAGTCGCACGCGAAATAATTGAATTTAGCGTTGGAGGGAGGGTGGTGGGTGGAGAGGATAAGAGAATTGAATCAACAGTGAATAGAGACTACTGCTTTTGGATGGATGCTTTTGCCTGTGTGTAAATTACCTTTTCCCAAAGATTTTTTTTTTTTTCTTCCCAACTTCTTCTTCATTTACTTTTTTTTTTTTTTGCTGAAAGATATCTGCGTGAAAATTGATTGGTGGGCTTAGTAGATTTTTCTCACTTTTTTCCGTCCCACCTTCTCACTTCCCCCAAAATCTACTACGCTATGACAATAGATAAATATAGTTGAGCGAGTTTTGTGTGGAAATAAGTACAACTGTTTACCGATGAACTGTGAATGGAAAGCAATGTCATCATCCATCTTTATTCAGCGTTTCGTTGCGTTAGGAGCTAGGCGAATTGAGTGAGCGTGTCAATTTAACTAACACTCGCTTCGATTCGATTTGCATCGGAAAAGAAAGTCACCTACGGTACCTCATTCGCTTCGATAAGGACGCTCTCATCACTCACCTAGACGGTAGAGTCTCCGCCGCTCATTTTACACCCTTTTTAGTTTCGCGTTCGCGCCTCAACGAGATAATGGTTCGCCAAAAAAAGAAATTCACGAGATTATAGCAATATCTTCAAAATATACGAAAATAAAATAGAAAAATTGAAAATAACCGGTTATAGAGACAAAACGTGATTATTCTAATGATTATTTTGGATGAAATGATGCCTATTATAGTTGTTTACGAACACTCGATCAGCTTCAGTGGGGAAAAGTTTTAAAATACGAGTACATGTAGATGAAATGTTTGAAACAGATACATATTTGAAATTTAGATAATACAATTTATATTGTCTTGTATTACTCGACTTTCCTTTTCAGTTCAATTACTCACGTCAAACAAAATTTATATTCTAACCTATAGGAATACCAGCCCTTCTAAAATATTTTCGGTACCGATATTTTGCTGCAAGTCAATTTATTAAAAAAAAAATTTAATGTAATATTTTGAATTTTACTTACCGGTGTTTTTTTTTTTACTATTTTAAAATACGCTTAAAATTTGATTACAAAATTAGCTTAATAATTGATCATAATAAGCTATCCGTAGGTTAAATACTTATTTCTTTTTAGTTGCTCTGTTCAAAGAATAATATTTGATGAGTTTTTTTGTTTTTGTGTGATTAAACTGGTGAGATTACTGTCGAGTATTTGTCAAAACATCTTCACAAATCAGCAACACTGACACTCACTCTGCTCCTGCATACTCGTTAATCAAAGAAATGATTGGAAGAAGTTGAAACGATGTTTGATCAAATACAATTATCATCTTTAACCGTAACTCGGAGATGAGGGCTCAGGAAAAGCACTTTCGCATGAATTATTTATGCTGAAAGATTATTTATTCAGTAGATTATTGTGCTGTAAATACAAATTTAAAAATGCGGGATAAGAGAGAAAATGTAATTATTTTCAATTATTCGATACCGCAATAAATACACTAGCAATAAATGTACTACCAGCGAGTCATATTTTATTTTTATTTTTTTTTAAAGAAAAAAAAAATGTTTGTGAGAATAACCAAATATTTTAAAGCACGCATGGATGGAATCTAAATAAAATTGTAAACGGAAGCGAAAAGATGTGTTTTCTTATAAAATTAATTCACTCTTATTTAGAAAACAAATCATGAGGCGCTGGCAATTAGAAAGTTAATTAATCTCGAATTTGTTGTTGAACAGTGCGCGGAAGAAGATAACGAAGTGGAAACACATGTAACTCATTTATCACCAACTAAAAAAAAAAAAAAAAAAAAAATTAGCGTAACCATGTTCTTGCAAGTGGGTGTTTTTTTTTTTTTATAATGAGAATAATAAAGAAAAAAGTATTGATTTCGTTAACAAACGCGACTGAAATTAAATTAAAAAAAAAAAAGGAGGAGATGTACGAGCTGTTACCTTTCTATGACAATATCCATGTGAGGCTTCTTGAAAATGTAAGGTTTTCACTTTCCTTCTTCTTTAATGAAACCACAAATTACGATGGAAATAGCTGCTGCGGGCCCATTTCCTGCCTGCTGCATTGCATGTGCTGCTAAGGTGGTGGTGGTTCCATCAGGATAACCGAAACGACGACGAAAAGGAAAAAGTTTTTGCCATCGGTTTGACAACTGATTTATTGCGGCGCCAAATTCCATTACAACCCAGATATATTCCAGATTTTTCAATTTTTAATTACGAGATTTTTTAATGCAATTTTCAAAACTTTTAACTTAATATTTTTAACAAAACTTTTTTTCCCCCTTTCTGCTCATTTGATTTAATCGAAGAATAAAAACAAAACAGTGAATTTACTCTTTCTTTCATCCACGTATACAGTATGTAAAATTTATCCGTTCGAATTTATTTTCAACACTATAATACAATTTCATCGTTTTCATACACTTTTTAGGTTTTAGAATCAAATTGCATCGAATAAATTAACAGAAAAGCTTTGATAATTTTACACGTTGAAGGTATATTTTTTTTTGGCGGACTTAGATTTTAAACAGTATTTACAAATTCTATAATTTTTTTTTTATTATTATTTTATTTAATTTTTAAATTTCGAAATCTTTTTTTTTTTTTGATAACATTGATAAGCGATTTTTGGACCGATAGTAGCGCCACATTTTGACTTTACACGTCGTACTAAAAAGTACGAGAGAGAGAGAGAGAAAAACAAAATTGGGGATTTTATCTTTCATTCTTCTTCACTTAACCTCCTGATAGAATCTTTTTAAAGGCTTTACGAAACTCGGGGTTGAAGATAGTGTAGATGACAGGATTTATGAACGAGTTCATGTAACCTAACCACGTGGTGAGCATGAAAACCACCATTCCCGGATGCCATTCTGATCCCAGCTTGATGCAGATTGCATCCAATATATTGCATGTAAAAAATGGAACCCAGCAAGCCAAGAAAACACCTGCAAATAATAGAATATAATATATTTTTTTAGTACCTTGTTACAAAATTTGAATTATCATAAGTAAAAATCAGTCAATTTTTTTTTTATCATGTTTTGTACATTAACTTTTGAAGAAGTTTAATCAAATATTGCGTTGCCATAGATACCCTAAAATCATTTTTACACCACTATACAAGTCATTTAAATTTGTCTAGACGCTAGTCCCACATTTTCCAACACGTGCAGCAGATATTTTTTGTTACGCACTTTGCGTGTGATTATACACAATACGTATAAAATTGAATAATAATAGTAGAACATGTCAATTTGCGCCAATTGTTTTAAGAAAAATTAATAAGGAAACGTAAATTAGTTCATTAAACGCAAATGACGTCTTATATTACAATTTAATAATTATTTACCGGTACTTCTTTTTTAAGAATAAATAAATAAGCAATTAATTACTTTTATCTTACTAGGCTAAATTTGCCAAAACGTGCAAAACTGCGATTTGAAGCGCAAACATAAATTATGGAATAAACTTGGCTGTAAATAATTTTTTTAACGGCGACATTTTTATTCATACTTAGGAACAAAAAATGTCAAAGCCGGTAATTACTTTAAAATATGACGTTAAATGTTTTTTTTTTTTTGCGTTAAGTGTCAAGCAGAAATAGAGACTGCGCTTAATACGTTTTGACGCACGGATCGGCTTACGTTCCCACTCCCCAATTTTTTTAAAAAAATATATAATCTTCATTAATTTAACTTTTTATGATTTTTACTTTTAATTTAAGCTAGTTTCCTTAACGTGATAGAGTATTTTAATAATTTTTTTTTTCTTTCTTTTTGATTTTATTAGCGCGGTATTATATTAAGGGCATTTGGGGTAATGTAACGTAAGCCGATCCGTGTGTCAAAACGTATCAATCGCAGCTCATTTGACATTAAGCGTAAAAAAAAAACTTTAAACGTCATAATATGTAAAGTAATTACCGGCTTTGAAATTTTTTATTCATAAAAAAATCGATGAGTAAAAAAAAAACAAAGTTCTGAAAGTGCTACTGTACTTTTTTTTTAAAAAAAAAAAATTAGGATTTTCTTAAAAAAGATTGTACCAAAACCATTAGCAGCCAAAAAGAATGTAAATGGGCCTTAGTTTGGTGTATAAATTGACCGCAAAGTCTGTTTTTCAAAATTATTTGTTTCTGTACTATTTTAAATATTGCAAAATTGAAAAAAAAAATGGTTTTACCGAGTTTTATTTATTTATTTATTTTTTTTTTAAATTTACTGTTTGGCAATTTCTATTTACTGTATTTCTATCAATAATAATTATTGTTTACAGTTGCTAACCCTAACTGTATGTCTTAGTATTGATTGCATTATTTAAAAAAAAATATTTTGCAAAGATTGCAATTATTTAAATAATATTGTTCAGTAATGTCCAAAGATCGATTTAACGCTTGATTTGCAATTAAAATCTAGTTTTCGGTGCGGCAAAGGTTTTCATTTGATTCATGCCGTCAAACGCAAAAACCACGCGCTCTCTAATCGTTTTGTTTTTTTAGTCACGTAATAAAAGAAGAGCGTAGAATTTGATTATATAGCTCGGGGTTGAGACATTTCACACACACAAAAAAAATCGTCTGATTGTCATTTTCATCAATACTTGACTTTGGCGATAACACGTGGTAGTCACGCATTTAACCTATTCGCGGCTGTTTCTTGACGTGGGTCGAGGCGAACGTGACCTCATTTATGAACATTGCCATATAATATGATTGTTTAAACACCCGTTTAACGGGGGGTTTTTTTTTTCGAACAATTCAATTTTCGAATTTTGATTTTTCATCAAAAATCGTTCAACTTCGAATAATGTGCAAAGAATGTGAATGCGGTGTTATACATGTTTGTCGTGAAAGTCACGTGGAACCTTTCTTCACCTCTGTACAGAGTACGGTACTGTATATAACTTTTTCTAACCTGTACTGTATTTGATTTTTGGTGTGTAGGGCCTACACTTTTTCTTGATTTCCCGGAATTATTTATTTTTTTTCTCCCTTAATTTAGAATTCCTGCAGCGTGATTTACTGTACTACGAGAAGACTTTTTTTGATGGTAGACAGTGATATTTTGTACCCGTGCATCTGCCAATTTGCCTCTGATTCCATCATTCATAATCAGGCATATCGACGGTTACTTTCTCATTATTATTGCTCTGGGAATATACGTGAATTGGAAAAGAAAACATTTCCAAATTTCGCAAGCAATTTCAAACAGTCAAATAAATAATGTTTACTATGTTTGGTCAGTGTTGCGGCACTGCAATGCGTAAAGGTGGCATTTCACATTGGTTGCTGGTGGACGAATTAGCCATTTTTTTTATTTTGAGATAACGTTGAAATATTTTGAGATATTATTTTTGTAAAAATAATATTTGGGGTAATTTTTTTACGAAATTTATTTCAACTACAGTATTTCAGCTATGTGACAGTCGATACAATGTCACGTATTTTAATAATTCAGATGTTGCGCCTCCCTCTGGGCTTAGCTGTTTTTTTTTTTTTGCAACAAGGCATTTTTTCGCCTCGCAAGCTCGACGCTTTTTATTTAACCTCAATTATTGATTATTTTGTTTTTAAGCAAGCCCCAAAACGTATCAGAGAAAAACATTTTTTAATGAGGGGCATGCGGCTCCCCGGCCTATTGTAAAATACAGTACAGTGTAGTCCTAAAATACCAGTTTGGCAGGTCTGATGTACAGTCTTAATTTGGAAATGAAATCCATTTATTAGTTTATAAATTTAGAAAATATATTGAAATTATTAAGACCGTATTAGATTGTTTCACTTTTTATTGCCCATCTTTCAAACTTTGTTGAATAGGCCCTACACCACAGGTAGTTTGCAAATGTTTTAAAAATGGAGTAAAGAGTACTGGAGTACTATATAGTATTAAAGTTTTGGACTTTTGGTATACGTTTTATCGTTTGTCAACAAATTTTTAAGTTGATCAACTGTATTTGAATTGCTAACGAGAATGGGGAAATTTGCTTTATTGAACAAGACTATAAAACTTTGTACGATTTGTATTTCGATTTACATGTACAGTAGTAGCATCATTCGAAATTATTTTTTGTTTGTTAAAAAATGCTTTTAGCAGTCTTATCTTCAATTTTTATTTGAAAACTTATACGAGTTTTTTTTTAAATAGTTTTAGAAATCTTGATTTGAAATTTAGGGACTGCTATTTTTTTTTTTTTTTTTTGGAAAACACACACAGAAAAAAAATCAATCGAAACTTTAAAAGCGAATTTTTAAAATTAGTTTTAACTTTTACATTTTTAGTTTTTCTCAGCATTTTAATAATGTACAGTAGTAATGGGAACACAAGGAAAATAAAAAGTCTCGTCTACTTCACATTATCAGATAAAAAATCGCGACCCGTTCGGGAAAATATTATAGAGAAAGGTTTCAGCTGTTTTTTTTTTTTTTAATTTAAAGTAAAATTCGGAGTTAGTAGTATTAGGTCAAATTTTGGATTAACGTTTTTAATAAGAAAAAGCTCATAAATGCCGTATATCTGATCGAAAAAATTTCTCGTCTAGACGCGAATTCTGCAGAAGGTTAATGTAGTAGTGAAAGTATAGCTTACCCGTAACAAAATATTAATGAAATTGAACTTTATGCATAATAAGTTTTGATAGGGAATAAATTAAAATTTATAGAAGTACTGTAGCTACCGTTATTTTTTTTTTTTTGCAAAATTATTACTAAACCATAAATTATTTTATTAAATATATACAAAAAGTTTAATTTAAAGAGTAACTTATATTATATTAAAAAATAACGTTCAAAATGTTAACTTGCTTCTGATTTTTTCAAACATTTTATTTTAAGAAAGAAAGAAAAAAAAAAGGTAGACATTTTGGAAACTAAGAGTGACGCAAAACGGAAGAAGAAACACTTAAAACATGACGCTGTCACAAAGCAAATTAAAATACCTTTGAGTCGACAGCGCTTTAATCTCCTACCAAGTAATTATAAAAGAGAAAAATAGCTATTTAAAATGTGATAGTAAACAAACACTTTTTCTAAAATAATAAAAAAATAAATAAAAAAGAAGAGAAAACGCAAAGCGTGCTTGAAATGTGAACGAGTTTTTCAACTTAGCGTGAATTGAAATGACAAAAAAGTTGATTGTCGTATCGCAGCCTATTAATAATTGGTGAGCCAGAAATTAGTCGATAATTGAAACGCGGCACATTTAGCAGATTGGGCTTTTTTTTGCTTAGCTTTTTGAGGATTTAGCATGATAAGAAAGGATTTGGAGCATTTTTCTACCCCCAGTACATGTACACTACTTGCTACGTGCCTCGATACTTTTAATTAGTTGTTCTAAAAACATCGGTCGCAATTTAGACGAATGAATTTTGATCTAGCTGGAGAAATCCACCGCATCTGTCACATCTATTTAATCTATTTCGGCGTCAACGTCATCTCGCAACATTTCGAAAGCTTTTGCGAAAGAGATGTTTAATCAACCGATAAAACCAAAATGAAAAGCAATGGCGATTAAATAAAATCAGAAACAAAATACAGTACTGTAATAATAAAAAAATAAAATGTTAAATTTACATAAAATCTTTAATTTACATAAAATCTTTAATTAAAATGCTTGGGATTAAAAACAAATGACGATTATTAACGTTTGTAATAAATTATTCTAAAAAAAGTTTTATTTACCGGTACGTTTTTTAGAAGTAAAAACTCAAAATTTATAAAGTTAATAATCCAGTACATGTACTGTATCGATATTATAAATATTTTATTAAATCACCAATTTTATCAGCAAATTTTATTAAATTAACAAATCTGCTGCATTCTATTTCAATTGAATTATTACTTCAAAATAATTTGATTTAACTAATTCATTTCAACTTCTTTATTCATCAAAATAAACTTTTTATTAATATTTTAAAAACCATTTTCCCTTTTTTTTTAAATCACAGTTTGTTGTATTTTGAATCTCACCTGCGATTTAAAACGGATTACTGTTTCTTACTTTTTTTTTTAAAGCACTTTATCTACCCTTTGCTATAATATTTTTAGCATGAATGTTTCTCCCGGTTAATAACTTAGAATTCACCAAATTTATTGTGCGTTGTCATAATATCATTGTTTATGGAATAGCAACCAGTCAAAAAATCTCTACCTTTATATTTTTCAAAGAATTATTAGACGAGGGACTCGGCAATAAACTAAGTGTACGTTTTAGCATTAAATTTACATATCCGAAGCCTCAACTCTTCTTTCCTTCAATTTAATAGTTTTTATTTTTATGGGGCCCAATACCCCGTTGCCCACTTTTATTCATAAAAAAGTAAGAAAAGAAAGAAAAAAAAACGATGTTGTTTACCTATTACAATGGCTAAGGTTTTGGTGGCTTTTCGTTCTTTTTTCGCGGCTGACTTTTCTTTCTTTTTCCGACTACTTTTATGATGTCTGGTTATGTGAAACCGGGGCTTCCTTCCTCCGACACTTGAGCTCACCGCGCCACCGTCTCCTTGGCAATTGGCCCGCTTTTCACTTTCCCTGGTGGACGAGTTCCACGAGCCATTGTTCTCGGTGGGCCCCACATCGATCGAACCGTTGCGCTTACTACTTTTACCCCGATGCTGCGACGAGTGCCGTGAGGCGACTTCACTCGTCCGCCTTTCCAAAGGCTTCCGCGAAGGACTGTCTTCCTTCCCACACTTTTCCACAGCTGCCGCCATCTTTGCCCCGCTACAACTGTCACCGGATAGAAAAGTCGTCTCTTCCGTCGTCACATCCGAACACTCGTAACTAGCGTCGTGATTGCTACCGTTGGTCAAGATTCCCGACGAACGGGTTCCCGAAGACGGCGAGAGATGCATATTCGAGGGCGAGGGATGTAATTGCGAGGTAGGGGATTCGAGCTGGTTTAATTTGTTGTGGGGAGGGCACGAACCTAGAGTCGCTCCTTTTCGTTGGTAATCCGACCGGTCGTTTGGAATAACGGGGCAGTGTTCGGTGTTGGATAAAGCCATCTCGTCGATCTCTCCATCCTCGTCGCCGTTGTCTTGACTCCCGCTTTCCGTGTTCGCCGTGGGATGATCACCTTCCACCGGAACGCACAAGGTTACCACCGTCTCTTTGTAACGAAAAAAGGGGCCCCGACCGCGTTCGAAAAACGGCGTTTTAAACCGATGACGTTTCGATTGAGCTATATTTTCGATGACCAGGTCGGTGTGGCCTGGTATATCACTGCCGGATTGTTTGCTTTGGTGCGCCCGGCGTCGCCCGGCCGCCGACTTTTTCGCCCGCTCGTGAATCGCTTTAAAAATTTTGTAATAAAGGACAACCATGATTATACAGGGAATGTAAAATGAACTAAGGGAGGAGTAAATGATAAAATCGGGGTTATAAAAAATACACAGGCTGGGGTCTCTGTTGGGGCTGGTGTTGAGGCCCAAGACAATCGGAGAAGCGATCGCAGCCGACACTAACCACGCGATAGCGATTGTTAACCACACGCGTTTATTATTACGATGCTTGGCGTATTTGATAGGCTGAGTCACAGCTATAAACCTATAATAAAAAAAGAAAAAAAAAAGATATAATTATTATACAACAAAATAAATAATTTTTATACCCGTACACAAGTTTTAATTTAATTTGCGCATTTCTTTTAAGTAAAACGTAGTTTCAGTGAAATAATTATTATTTTTGGTTTTTTTTTAGGTGGAGATTCGACCGTACATGGAAAGTTTTCCATTCCAGGGGAGCTCAATTCTCTTCCAACAGTCTTGGGAGAAGCGTTACGGCAGTGGTTTGAATTAATAAATAATTCGGATAAATAATTACAGTAGTTTCTGTTCTGTACTTATTTATAAAATTGTAATAGCGCCAAACATTTAATTGTTCATGCGAATCTTCTTATCTTTTTTTAATTAAGTAAAATTTTATTTAATTAAATTTGTATTTTTTACGGCATTAATCAAGGTTGAAAATTATTAGCAACAAACTACCTGTAATAATAATATTTTTTTAAAAAACACATATAAATAAATAATTAATCGTGCTAATAGGGCTACTAAAGGAGTGCTAGTGAGTCAAAGATAAATAGGATAAGTATTGGGCGCAGACCATTTTTTGCTTCAGACCAAAAATAAAAGTACGTGTATGTTTAAATTGAATGTGTAATGAAAAAAAGATGGCATGTATTTTTTTATTGTATTATATAATAGGTCAACCTAAAATAGGAGAAATAACATTGAGTCAGTAATGAGCTGGAGGTAGCTGAGAAGATAGGCGCGCTGAGTTGAATGTCGGAGGTACCTGGTTCAAATCCCACTCAACATCAAGAATTAAAATTTATTATCGTTAGGGAAAATTAAAATTATAGCAACCAGCAAGAAACCGGAAGTTGCGCC
>JAQGAZ010003193.1:0-12856 GCA_034692225.1 Polydesmus complanatus
CCAGCAGGTTAGGAAAAACATGGCGGCGATTTCCCTCATGACCACTCTCTTGCCCAAATATCATATAGGCTCTCTATAGCTTCCTTGTAAGGATGCTGTAGTATAGGAGTTTATAAGGAAGTTGTCTTTGATAGAAATAGAATGACGTGATTTCAAGTACATAAAAAGTAAAAATAATTATTGTGGTAATGTTTTATTTAATCTTATTTCGTTAATTAAAATGTTGTTGGTTTGGTTAAAGGACGAGACGCACTCCTATCATCAAATTATACTCAACTGATTCTCGTAATAAGACATCGGAAAGTGATAAGAAAATATTATCGGCGCGCGAGAGCAATGTCTTGAGACAATTCAAAAGAAGATTTGCAACTGGAAGGTCCACATAATTATGCTGCATAATTTCCTATCTAATCTTAAAAGCAATGATCAACAGGAATTGAGTTGAAAAGATCAACTTTTTTCTAAATTTAAAGTAACCTTCAAATAGTCGTAAGTTTAAATTTACAGTATATCACATGCTTGATGAATGCACATTGTGTCTATAATAGTGCCAACTGATTTCATCAAGTGCCAAAGAATTTGACCTTGATGAAGGTTGTCATTTATTTAATACAGTGTAGTTTTTTTTTTTTGTTGTTTTAATAGTTGTTTTCGATACTTTTTAGGTTTCATAAGTATTGGAAAAAGAAATAATTGACTATGGCATTAAATTCTTCGCCCGTCGCACTTCGTGAACTTCGCGTTTTAACTTTGAATGAAAATGAGCACCAGCAATCTACTCTTTATCGTCTCAAAAAAGGTTGGTTTAATTATGCTTTAGAAGATCTCGAAAATTTTAAGTGCCGGTAATTTATTTTATTGTATTTAGGTTGGACTTTGCGGTTTCGTTTGGGACCATCATTATTTGGGAGTGATGTCGCAGTGTATACAAATCATCCTGAAGATGGGACAGAGCCGTTTAATCGAAATAAATATCGTCTTTTAACATGGAAAAATGACAGTTCTAATCGAGACGACGACACAACAATTTACGCGGATATCGAGATAATTACAGCTGGTCCTTTTCATTATTATTTTACTTTGAAAAAAGATGAGAAAAATCTTCGTCTTGGCTCTGGCTATTTGGTTGTGGATCCTGAATTGACCTATGGAAAATCAAATGAAATTCTTCCATTAGACTGCGTTCAATGTCAAACGTATTTGTCAAAATGTCTCGGAAGTTTTGATGGTTGGAAAGATAAATTGCTTGTTGCGAAGGAATCTGGTTATAATGTCATTCATTTTACTCCTATTCAGGTATATACCATACGTTAAAAATACCGTATTTTCAATGATTCTTAGTCGTCATCAAATTTAAGTTACACCCTGATTTTTGGTATGACTGAACAAGATTAATTTTCATAAGATTTATTTATTATAAACTCTATCGATTGCATGCCTTCCTATTTCGATATCTCAACGTTTTGTATTACAAAAAAAATTGTGTATAAGAATCGATAAAATACTGTATTTAAAGTAATTAGTTAAAAAAAGTAATAATTGCTAGTTTCTATCTAGTCTTTAGGAAACTCTCAATCTGCGTACTGTTTGTTAGATCAACTCTGCTTAAATCCGAATTTTAACTCAGCTAAGAAAGTGTACACTCTAGATGACGTTAAGCAGCTGACTCAAATGATGAGAGATGAATGGAAGGTATACTAACCTGATAATTATTTGACGAAGTAAATCTTATTTGTTTTAATTTTATGATTTAAAGGTTCTTTCTATGTGTGATATTGTGTTAAATCATTCTGCAAACGATAGTGTGTGGTTGCACGAGCACCCTGAATGCACTTATAATTTGGAAAATTCACCTCATCTTCGCCCCGCTTATTTTCTTGATCGAGTTTTATGGCACTTTACTATTGAAATTTCAGAAGGAAAATGGACATCTAGAGGAATTCCACCTAAAATTGAACAATACGAGCAAATTAATGTAAATTTCAAAAATGGTTTTATTAAAATTAAATTCATTATTTTAAACTCAAATTGTCATAATTTAGGCAGTTCATTCTACTTTGCACGGACATTTTTTACCAATCGTTAAACTTGCAGAATTTTATATGATAAATGTGGATGAAATGGTGAATATATTTCAAGAAAAAATTCGGGGTAAATTTGAATTTCCAAAATCATGAATTAGGAAAATAAAAAAAATATATTCCTTAGGTACTATTCCTGGATGTGGCTCTTCGGATAGCATTACATTAATTCAGGATTTGCTCTATCGTCGTTTTGGTTGTAGTGTTAACATGGAAAAAGCAATATCCATTTACAACGTTCATCAGTAAGATATTTATTTTCTTAACTTTTTATCATAATTTTTTAACATTTGTATTTTGTAGCGGCGATTGTAATGAAGACGATCGACTACAAAAATGCTGTCAAAATTTTCGCCAACGATTAAATGAATTGAACGGCGAAGCTTTCCGCATTGCACAAATACATCTCGCTGCGGCTGTAGATAACGTTGTGGCTGCTATGAATTACGAAAGATTGCAAGATGGTGGACCTCGAATCTCCGAAGTGTCACGCAAGCATCCTCTTGTACCCAAGTACATGACATTATTTTGTTTGCATTATTTCCGATTACTAAACAAAAAATATGGTTTTTAGATACTTTAATTATTATGGAAAAGATGACTGTTTATTAGAAGAAGAGAAATTGATGTTTAATGAGGAAAACAAGTATATAATGGCTCATAATGGCTGGGTAATGGGGGATGATCCACTCCGAAATTTTGCTGAAGCTAGCTCTAACGTTTATTTACGGCGTGAGCTAATTGCTTGGGGGGATAGTGTTAAACTTCGTTATGGAGAAAAACCAGAAGATTGCCCATATCTGTGGAATCATATGAAGAAGTACGCAGAACAAACGGCAGAAATATTTCATGGAATTAGGCTTGATAATTGTCACAGCACACCGATTTGTGCCGCCGAGGTGATTTTTTTTTTATGAAATGTGATGTAATAATTTTTTTAATTTGGGTTATTGAGATTATTTAGTATATGATCGATGCGGCCAGAAAAGTAAGACCAGATTTATATGTTGTTGCTGAACTGTTTACCTCAAGTGAAAGCATAGACAACATCTTTGTTAATAGATTGGGCATTAACTCATTGATAAGAGGTAGGATGATATTTTTGGTATCATTTTTAAATATTTTTTTAAATACCAATTTAAAATTTTTCATTAGAATCAATGAGTGCGTATGATTCCCACGAAGAAGGTAGACTCGTCTATAGATATGGTGGAGTTCCAGTTGGATCTTTCATTCAAGAAATTTGCCGACCACTTACACCTAGCATTGCCCACGCACTGTTCTTTGATTTAACTCATGATAATCCCTGCCCGATCGAAGTAATTAATTAAATTATTTATTTTAATACTCTCCTTGTTAAAATAATTTTATTTTATTTAAAAAAAAACCATTTAGAAACGTTCTGTTTACGATCTTCTACCCAGTGCTGCTTTAGTCTCAATGGCATGCTGCGGAACAGGAAGTAATTTTGGATATGATGAATTAGTTCCACATCATGTAAAGCCATACTATAGGCTACTCATTTACAAGAATTGCTTTTAAATAAATTTTTTTTATTTTAGATACATGTAGTGAATGAAGAAAGGATTTATCCTTCATGGTCTGTTAAAGATAATTGTGACCCAAGTTTAGTAAATTCAATTTCCGGAATTATTAAAGGCAAAAAAATATTAAATGATCTACATTTTCAACTGGGGCTGGAAGGATATAATGAAGTTAGATACAATTTGAAACGTTTCTATAAAGTTTTTTTTTTTATAATACTGTATACAATATTTATAATTACGGTATTAGGTTTTTGTTGATCAAGTAGACGCAGATATTGTAACAGTCACTCGCCACCGTTCGGACACTCATCAGTCGGTTATCTTAGTAGCTTTTACTGCTTTTTCTCATCCTACGAATTTAAAAGAAACTAGATATATTAGACCTCTTCATATTTCTGGTAATAAATTTAACTTGTATCTGTCTTTATCTTTTTTGACAGCAAATTTATGATATTCTTTCAGGTCTTGTTGAAGATATAATTTTTGAAGCAAAGCTTGTTAAAACTACTGAATGTCAATTTAAAAAAGATCCACAATATATCAATGGTTTAGCAGACTTCGCAATAGAGGTGAAACAGCATGTACCATTGTCTGAAAGTGAATTTGTAAAAGCACGAAATATTAATTGTGGCAATTCGATTGTATCCCAAGAAATAGAATTCTCTCAATTCTATCCCGGATCAATAATAGCATTCAGGTATCGTAATATTAGTCACGGCATAGCTTTATTTCAAAGATTTTTTATTTTAACATTTGAATTTGAATGCCGGTTAGGGTTTCTCTTAACGCAGAGTCAGAAAGTGAAATTGCAAAGATAAAGTCATGTTTTGCAGATGGGGCGCTCGATGAAATAATCAGCCATCTTGGTTTATCTCAAATTAATCGAGTGCTCTTTCGGTGTGACAATGAAGAACGCGATGATACTAAAGGTGGCGAAGGCATTTATGTAATAAATAATGTCAATTACATTCATTATGCTGGCTTACAAGGTATTGTTATTTTCTAATTATTTCATACGGTTGTGCTTAGGGAAAACTTCATATTCATTTTAGGGATAATGACTGTTTTGAAGAATATTCGGGGAAATAATGATTTAGGACATCCCCTTTGCGATAATTTACGAAGGGGACATTGGTTATTAGATTACATCGTAAGACGGCTGCTAAGAAGCGAAGCTACAACGAAGGTACCATACGCATTATAGAAATTCTTAATATTTTTTTTATAATAAAATTGGTTACAGTTATCGTTGTGGCTTTCTCATGTGTTTGCTTCAATGAAATTAATTCCTAATTATTTGATGCCTACATATTTCGATTATGTAATTACGGGAGTGTATTCAAGAGTATTAAACCGAACTTGGAAACTAATGTCAAAGTTAGTCCAACATATTTATAAAAAAATAAGCATTGTAATAATTTTTAAAGTTTTTTTTAGATTTGTTTTTGAAGGAAGTGTGTTTGTTCGTTTATTAGCGATTGGATCTGTTATTCTTTGTGGTCAATCATTGAATGCTCGTTTGCCACCATTTACTCATCAACCTTATGTTCCACTTTCACATTCATCTTTCGATGGAGAAATGGTTTCCATGTCAGCAGGTAAAACCCTTATTTATTTTTTTCCCAAATAAAATAATTTTAAAATATGGTTTTTCAGGTCTCCCTCATTTTTCTACTGATTATATGCGCAACTGGGGTAGAGATACCTTCATTGCTTTGAAAGGATTACTGTTAATCACAGGCCGTTATAATGAAGCTAGGTACGCAAGATAAAGAATAATTCTTTTTATAAGGAAAGAGGTTTCAATATTTTAGTAATATAATTATGTAGGTGCATTATACTATCTTTTGGCACCTCTCTTCGCCACGGTTTAATTCCCAATTTACTTCATGGTACAAGCTTGTGTCGGTATAACGCTCGAGATGCTGTATGGTTTTGGTTACATAGCATTCATGAATACACTCGAATGGTACCAGAAGGTTGGCTAATTCTTAAAGATTCATTATTGCGTCGATTTCCAACTGATGATGTTGATGGACAAGAGTTGAAAGTAATATTTCGTAAATTTTCTTTTTGAAATTTTTTCAAAAATAATGTAAAATAGGAGCAATTGTTGGAAGATACTATTTACGAAGCTTTGCAACGCCATGTAACGGGGGTTAAATTTAGAGAACGGAATGCGGGATCGAACCTTGATGAACAAATGACTAGCGAAGGCAAGATTAAAATTATTTAAGATGTCTTATAAACATTTACGATATCTCAAATTAAATTATTAACAAGGTTTTAATAATGAAATCGGCGTTGATCCAATTACTGGATTCGTATTTGGTGGCAATATTCATAATTGCGGTACTTGGATGGATAAAATGGGAAGCTCAATCTCTGCCGGTACTAAAGGCAAACCTTCTACACCGAGGTAATTGAATATTCATACACAACACTGGCTTTCGCTAATTAATTTTACCATTTACCGTATTATGTAGGGATGGAAGTGCTGTGGAACTAGTGGGCCTCTGCAGAAGCGTTTTGAATTGGTTGTTGCTAATGAACAGAGAAGGAAAATTTTCTTACAATTCGTTTACTTTAAGCCACAATAGTAAGAAAATATTATTTAATATAAAACTTTTCGTTTTAAATTATTGATTTCTTAAGGGACATTAACTATTGAAAATTGGATCAACTTAATCGATGAAAATTTTGAAAAGTGTTTTTGGATTCCTACGGATGTTGCTGAAGCTAAATACGATCTACATCCCGAATTAATTAATAGTCGAGGAATATACAAAGATACATTTAACGGATGTGAATCTTGGAGGGACTATCAATTCCGTTGCAACTTTCCGGTTGCAATGGCGGTGGTTAGTTAAATTTATTAATAAAAACTGCTAAAAATTATGTTAAAAGTAAAATACGTTAGGCACCTGAAATGTTCGATGCCGATCATGCTTGGATTGCATTACAAAATGTTGAAAAGCACCTTTTGGGACCTTTGGGAATGAAAACTTTAAGTGAAAAGTAAGTGCGGAAGACAAAATTAATATTAAAATAAATTAACTGGCTTTACGTTTTCATGGTGATAGTGATTGGGCTTACAATGGATATTATGATAATGGCAATAATTCAGGAGACCCAAAAGTTACCAACGGATTTAATTACCATCAGGGACCTGTTAGTTAACGAATTAAAATCATTTAAATGTTAAATACAAACTTTCATTTTATTTCGAATGTAGGAATGGTTGTGGCCTCTTGGTTTCTTTTTGCGAGCTAAACTTATTTTTGCCAGACGTCGAGGAGATGAACAAGTTTTGAGAGACACTATACATTTTACTAAAAAATGTTTCTCTAAACATTTTGAAGAATTGCAAAAAAGTCCTTGGTGTGGCTTGCCTGAACTAACAAATCGTAACGGAGAATTTTGTCCTGGAAGTTGCCCGATTCAAGCCTGGAGCATGGGATGTCTTTTAGAAGTGAGTACAATTTCGCATTTTTAAATAATAATTGGGCGGTTTATAAAAACTTTACATTTTTTCAGGTTCTTTACGATATAAATAATACTGTTTGCTAGTTAACCTTGCCCTTATAATACTCAAATATAATTTATGTAAATAGATATGCAAACAAATTTTAAACTATAATAATTACGAATTATTATAAGGAATTATATCTTAAAAATGGTAAAATAATCTCGTATTTTACATTTTGTTAAACATTTTAAATATTATATATTTTTATGCTTCCATTTTATTTCTTTTTAAAATAATTATGGTGGGTATACTTCATTTACCAATATAATTTTTGGTATTTTGGTATAATCAATATCACAAATTAAGTTCCAACCGTCTTAAATACATTTACTGTATATTCAATACTTAGTTAATTCGATTAATGGTTATAATAATTATATAAATCAAAATTTATTAGTTCTATTAGAACTAAATGTGATTGGAGATCTCTATAAACTACCGTAATATCTGTTGGTATCTAAATAAATTTTACCTGACCCAGCAATCAAAAACTTAACAACATTTTTAATAACCTTGTTTTTCAATAAATTGAAAGTATCGATTAAAGCGATTAAAAATAAAAATCGGTACATGCATTGTATTGTATACAGTATCAAAAAACTTGAGGGGTTCAGAAAAATCAATACAGGACTTTTGTAGGCCTAAAGGTATAACCATTCAAATAATTAAGATGGTTTTCTTTCTAATCCGGGTGTCCAATTTCGGGTTCCTTGCGCTGAAAGAACTGCGAAACCTTTCGCGACAGATATTTTGGAACAAAAATCAATTTCTCGACGAATGTGTGCTCTTTTAAATACGCTTCCTTCTGAATATTATAAGCGTTTTGGATGTGTTCGCCGTAGAATTTCATATTAACCAAATCAACGATAACATTCTTGATGTCTTGAGGTTTGATGCTCCAACTTTCATCTACAGTTTCGGCCATTTCTTGGACTAATTTTTCAAGAGTGGTGGTTTTCTTTTTATTTTTAATGGTACTTTTTCGAGCCTTGTCTTCCATCTTTTTGTATTCTTCCAACACGTCTGAACTGGGCGGAGCGATAGTGTGCGACTGCAAAAACTTTGAAAAAATTAACATGGCATTTTTGACGATGCAAGCTTCATCTTCCAATTTCGATCTTTGGTCTTCAATTACTTTCCTCATTAGTACAACCATCTCCGCGCGCGAAGTGGCTTTTTCTATATCTCTTAAATCGGAGGCTTTAAGAATCTCTTTGGAAAACTCTTCTTTAATGTAATGGATGCGGAGGTGATCGTTGACCGGACATTGACAAGCCATGACTTTGCACTGACCGCTAATTAATTCCATCTGCCGACAGAATAGTCTCAATCCAAACGGAACAGTGCACCCAGGGCAACACGTTTGAGGATAATCGAAATGGATTTTGCCGTCGATCAAGACTTTTTCGCGACATTTTTCGGATCTGCAAATAGTTTTCGGTTCGAGAAGCTCTAAGTATTGAATTCCTCGAATGGGTTTCAGTTCTTTTATCAAACCGTTCTCCAAATCCGACTGCTGTTCTCCTAGAAGGTATTTATTTTTGGCCACGTTCAACAAGATGTCATCGAATAAGGGATAGATGATCTTGATGTATGTTTTAGCGTCGTTAATGGAGATGATGTTGGCAACGTTGTGAGGTCGCAAACCTGGTTGTAGCTCTAAGCCGATCACGTAGTCCAGCAGTCTCTTGTATTCTTGGTGCGATTCTACCCAAGCATCTTCACAACTTCTCACGGCCGAACTTTTATAGCTGAATCCTCTTCTGAAAGCGGCTCTGTACTTCAGCCATTTGTTCTCGAAGCAGAACATGTTTTCCTTGCTCATTGTCACGCCCAAGGCCGCTTTGTTGTCTTTCAATTCGTCCAAAATTTCTTGGATGGCATTTTTAGCCGGACCGACTTCGTAATCTTCAACTTCGCTAAAAGTGAAAATAAACAGGATGTTACTCACAGCTCCTTTATCTAAATTCATGAGCAACTGCTTGATGCAATATTTGAAAGTGACCGTGCCTCTTTCGCGATTCGATTGGATGACAATTCCGATGGCGTTGAGATTTTGAAAGTTACTTATAAACTCCAAAACGTCTTGGATATTTTCTTCGTCGGAAGTGATTCCGTCGGTCGCGCCTACACCCGCCGTGTCGATCAATCTCACTTTATAATCTTCAAATGAATATGGATAACTCGTGCAGCATCTTGTGGCCGATTTGACACCACCCAACGTTTCATTCCGGTTGTCAACTATTGGACCTTCCGTAATTTGATGATCAACTCCTGCTTTGTCTTTAAACTTAAATTGAAACGGAATTTGACATGGTTGTTCGCTCGTTTTGGCTTCGTCAAAGTTGTCGCAAATGGCGTAGTAAGTAAATGCGTTGATAAGCATGGACTTCCCAGCACCCGTTTCGCCCAACAACAAAATGTTAAACTCGGGAATAACAGTTTCGGTGTCCATTTTCTTTAAAAAAAAAAAAAAAAACATGTGACTGTACTTACTGCAATTTACGTAGGGAGAAAATCAGGAATGCTGGGCAAAAATTTAATTGTCGTATTAAACGCTTACTTTACTGCTTACAATGCGATTATCAAATCATTATCCTATCTGGTGAACACAATTCAATGTTTGGCCTGTAAATAATTGTTTAAAATTAAATATTTCAGAAGTTTTCAACAAAAACTTACCACTTGAATCTTGATAAAGAAAAACGACACAAATTTAACGTCATATTATTTTAATACGTCCGCTGAGAAATGCTAACGAATTGAGGGCCATTTAGTAATCAATTACTGCAACATGAAAGATCCGCGCAATTTAAATTGCTATAAATACATTTCTAATACTGAAACGGAAAGAAACTAACGCTGTATAAACGATGTTTTTTTTTAAAAAAAATACTGTACTGTAATAATAGCAATAAATGGAAGCATCGGTAATGATCGGTGGAACAAGCTTTATTTCATTTCAGAAAAGAACTTTTTTTTTAAAGTATAGGTTACTGCGGGGACCGTTGAAGTTCGAGAGAAAGTTTATTCTTTTTTGAAAATTCATCAAATTTATCGGTCTAAACCAAATGATTTAAAAATTGTATTTATTAAAAGTGTTTTTTTTAAATAAAAATTGTTAACATTTAGCTGGTTATAAAATTTTCAAATCTCCGCCAATTGTACCCACTCTTCTCGTCGTTGATGACATTTTGAACGCTACCTATCAATGCCACCGTGCTCGGCTACACAGCCGTTTTTTTTTTAAATTGAATTACCGCTACATATAATTAAGAAATTAATTATTGTTCACTTTGCTTTGAATTTATGCGGTAAACACGTGTATGATTATGATTTCTTCAATTTTTACGCGATTCCGGTGTCACGCGGTGTGCTTCGTTTTTACTTGGAGTATTATTTTGCGAGTGGAAAATTAAAAAAAAAAGGAAATTAATACGGGCGGTGAAATTTTCTTAAACTATTATTTAATTAAAAGTTTGAGAAATAAAATTTTAAAAATGCCATGCTCAAAAAAAAAAATTAAAATTAATGAAAAAATGCGGAAGGGGTTAAAGGGCATTTCAATTCGCGATGACGAAGGATCGGTGTTTTAAGGTAAGATGAAATTTTATGTTTTATTCCTAGTTTTAAGTTTTTCTTTTTTACGTTAACTTAAATATAATTTAAGCGAAATGAATAAAGTTTTAACTCGGCGGGGGTAAATAATGTTTAATTTTAAAATGGTAATTTTTGTATTTCGTGCGATTTACGGTAGGCTACATTAGAAGAATAATTAATTACCATTACCGGTATTATTAAAATTCATTATCGTTTTTGTTTTCTCGTTTTTTTAACGCAAATATCAAGAAATTAATCGTTATTTTTTTCTTTTCCATTTTTATGTTAAATATTATTTAAACGAAATAAAATTTTAATTCGGCGGGGGGAATAAAGTTTAATTTTAAAATGGTAATTTTTATATTTCGGGCGATGATTTACGTTCGAAGGTCAATTAATTACCATTATTATTAAAGTTTATTATCACTGTTTTTGCTTTCTCAGTCTTTAAACGCAAATAATGCGTTTTATTATTATTCATTTCGTTTATTTATTCACGAAAAAATTTTTCGGGCAAGAAGTCGTCTGTCGACGCAATAAAAGGAAAATAAATAAATATAATTGTGTCGATTTAGTTTTATTAGCTTAGGGGGATTTGTCGGTTTTACGAATTTTTTTAAAAAGTTTTAATCGCTTTTATCTACATGTAATTTGAATTATTTTTTATGGATCAAAAGTCGATAATGGAATGAGATTTCGATTGCGTTATATTCCTCAGGAGAGAAATATTTTCTTTCTTCCTTATTTTTTCGAATTAATTTTTAAATTATTAGCAGCTACAGCCACCGCTTGTTTTTATTTTTTTGAATAAACTTTGAATGTTTTGATTTTGTTTTGAATTAAGTAAGGTATCGATATACATTGCATATTCATAAAAGTAATTTTTTATTTTAATTTTTTTTTTCTGTTTTGAATAATTAGATTTTAATTTTTTCGCTTTTTTTTTTTTTTTTTTTGATTTTATTTGCTTTAAATTAGCTTTAAATTGCTTTAATTTATAATTTTTGAAAGAAATGCTTCTTTTTTAGAATTAGGCCTACTGTATTTCTATTCTTGAATATTTTTCTTGTTGAGTTTTATTTTTTGAATACAGTAAGCCCTGCCGTTTTATCTTGAATTTTATTTTAAACCCAAAATAAAAAGATTTTTAAATTTAAATTTTAGCTTCGATCTTGTTTTACAAAACTCGGTTTAAATAAATCTCGAAATTCAATTTAAAAACTATTTTCGTGGCCACTCAATTTTAAATTCCAAAGACGATTAATTTTAGCAACTGAATTTGCGGTTAATGCATGGAGATCTCGTTTAAAGGAATCGTTTATTTCAATAGCTAAATTTTCAAAACGAGCTCTTTTCGCTTTCTCACTTTCGATTTCCTACTTTGAATCTAGGAACGTTCCTCTAACTCAAGCCACTTTTTTGCTTTGAATCGCACTTTTAGCAGAAAAACCGTGTAAAACGTGCGCGCTTAATTTTTTTTGATGAAAAAATATTAAATTGAAGAGATTAAAGGCAAAATTTGTTTCACGTAGATAAGGGTGAAAATATGATAGTGATAGATAAATAATTAAAATGCAAAAACTGGTTCGAAGTAGTAAAAAGTTTAATAGGTGAAAAGTAGCTTTTAATTTGAGATAGAGCGAGGAAAAAAGATGCAATCGTAAAAATGTAATGATTCAAACTGAATCTTTGTTATCTTTAAATATTTATTATTATTAATTTGCAAGAATAATTTTTATTAATAAAACATGTTTTTTTCCTCTTTTGCAGCGCGTGCGCAATTCGGTGTTTTCGCGTATGCCAGATGACCACATCACGACGACCTCATAGCAATAGACGGAACAGCGTGGGACCCAATTTTTTGGTTTTGAGGTGGTCCATATCGATGGACCGCCTTCTGGTTAGTTTTTTATTTTTTTCTCGCAAAAAAAAATCCAATGGCTCCCGGAAGTAAGTTGGCGAAAGTCAGCTTACTTCCGGGATTAAATTTCGCTTCATCGATGGAATTGCGTTAGTCAAGGAAAATGGTATCTTAATTTTAAGTTTTTTTAGCCTTCGAAAGCGATACAAACCCAGTGTCCTGCGCTCACAGTTTCCCC